>JAQGBA010000216.1:0-50711 GCA_034698125.1 Prionchulus punctatus | reverse complement strand
ATTTTATCAATTAAATAAGTAAGATATGGGGACCATACTCGACTGGCTGTTTCTAAAACTGGCCTGACATAAACTTTATAAGCGCGTAATAAAAAGTGATCTGATTTTTGATTGAAAAAATTTGAAAAGCAAATAAGATCGTTGCATTGCGGCTGAAAATATTTTAAAGATATGCAAATCAAATTTTAATTTGATATCCAATTCAACTCCAAGATCTCTACAGTGATCGATCATTGGAATGACAGAATTGCCAATTGAAAAACAGACATTTTGATCTTTGTCATAGAATTGACGTATGTTGCATTTATGTAACGCGATACGAAGCCGATTGATATCAGCCCAGACGACTATATTAGAAATATAATCATTTAGGGCATGAAAGTTTGAAGCATGAGAACCAGAAACGTAAATTTTAGTGTCATCAGCATAAATTTTAATTTTGGAAGGAGGATGAATGCATCAGTCTATATGCATATCATTTATGAAAATATTAAATAACAGCGGGCCTAAAACCGACCCCTGCGGAATATCGCTACACACTTCAGATTCGTCCGATAGAACTAAATTATCCAAACGTATTCTTTGAGTTCTACCCGATAAGTAGTCCCCGGAGCAATCCAATAGTGCGCCTGTATCCCGTAGGCATTCAGTTTATGAACAAGTTTTTTATGGCTTACAGTGTCGAAAGCCTTTTCGATGTCGATGTAGCAAATATCAGTTCTATTAGCTTTATCTCTCGCGATGGCTAGGTCATGTACAGTTTGTAGCAATTGATCGGTTATAGATCTATTTGGTAGAAAACCGAACTGATTAGTGGACCACAAACTGTTTTTAGTTAATGGTCAACTAAAGCGTCCGATACTACACTTTCCACGACCTTCTCACCCACGCAGTTAATGTTGACCGGACGATAATTTTGCGCCAGGTTCGGCTTTCCCTTTATTAGTAGCGGTTTCACATAGGCAACTTTCCATACTTTAGGTATGGCTTTTGCCTAAACGAAACCTCAAAAATTGAAGAAAGTGGGTCAGCAACTTGTGAAGCTAACTTGCGGAGAACAATGTTGGGTATACCGTCGGGACCGCGAGCAGTTGAAGATTTCAGTTTTTTTAAGTTTTTGAAAACGGTATGATAATTGAAATTTACTACAGAAAGTTCGAAAACTTTATGATCAATAAACATGCGCGTACGGAGCCGTCATCCTTTGTAAAGATGGATGCGAAAAAGTCGTTGAAAATAATTGCCTTCGTAAGAGGCTCATAAACTTTGCTGCCATTAAGGTCAGTTAGAAAAGTGAAACATTTGATTGGCCCATTTGTTGTTATTTTTTACATATTTGTAGAAATTAGCAACATTTCCAGAGTTTAAGATTTTTAGTTCTGCATCAATAAAATGTTTATTGATAGCGAATTTGTCGGCGAGTGATTTTTGCTACCTAAAGATGATATATAAATGCTCGTCGCTTAAAGGCTCGTTCTTTGTCTAACTGTTTTTTTTAGCCGAATAAATATATTCCGCTATTTTGTGTTTTAACTTTAAGTAGTTTTACTGTTGTGCGCGTGGGGCAACCACTGCACGGTTTTAAATCACTTAATTAACAACACGTTGATTACAACAACGGGTTCTTCCACAACAATGGGAAAATCTGGACAATACCACGAATTCGTCCGACCGAATGGATAATTCGTTCAACGCTACCACTACCACCGGAGTCATTCCAGGCGAACGAGATGGATCCCGCCATCAAGTTCATATCTATCTCGTACATCAAATATCTTCAGTTCCTAGAAATGAAATTCGTGAAAATTAACAATTAGTGTTACTAATAAAACTTCATTTATTATCACTTGTCTATTGATGAGTTTTTCCACCTTACAGCCAAAATCAATTACAAATCTTTTGTTAATCAGAATCGTTTTTCCCATCGCGTAAAACTGTGAAACGGAAAGGCGCTGGTGGACCCACCTCGGCCTGTAAAGCTGTTTACAAAATAGCTATCCTACCTGAACAGCTCCAAGTTTTATTCATGAGTAAAAAAACGCGAAAATAACCGTGAATAATAGAGTCGCCCATAGCTATAGCATAGTTGCTCTTCATCTATAGTTGTTGTTTGGTCTACAGTATAGTCGTCTATAGTTACGCGTCGTTGTAGATGTCCGTTGTCCAACTTGAACAGTTGTCCGTCGTTAGTAGTTTCACGTCATCGTGGTTAATCATTGTCTACATTAGCCGTTGTAGAAAATGTCATAACTAATCTAACGCTTCGCGTTGCTTTAAGAAAAGTAAGAAAAGTACTATACTATTTCGTAAAGCAATAGCGAAAAAATGAACACTTGCTGCATGCGCACATAATATCCAAACATAATTAAGCATCTATATGACTAATTATTCGCAAGTTGTATGTTTAACCCATAAGTCAACTGCAAATCGTCTACATCTTCTGCAATTCGTCTACAATTGCTTGCAATTCTCCTGCAATTGATGCAAGTTTCCTGCACCTGCTGCAAGTCATCTGCAATTGCTGTAAGTCATTACAACTGTTACAACTGACATGCAATAGCAACAAATTCATCAAAGAAAATCATAAGCTTATACGCATGAGGCGTTGTGTTGCTCAATGTTCAAAATTTGAAAAAAGCGCCTTTTAGGCTTCCTATCTCAATACTGCCGTATAACACAGGTAATAGGAAAAACAATACGTCCGCCTTTACGTGTTAAAGTATAGGTACTTTCGAGGCTTATTTGAAAGCTAATTTTAAAACTTATGAACGTCTACAATTAGGACTCTACACCTACAGCTTACGGCGAACATTTGTAGCTATCAAACTCCTTTCTACGTCAAATACTCGCAGAGATATGCGCAGTTGTCTCGGATAATGACGGATGGGTTAGGAAAAAACCTTGAACACTCTAAATCCTGTTTTTTTGGATTTCATGGATTAGTGAATAATTATCAGATCGGTCTGAAATTATTATACTGCTTCTAGTTCAGGGAATGTTGTTGTATATACCAAAAATCAGCCGGCTAGCACTTGTACTTTGGACACTACATGGTCCCAAAGGTATAACTGTAAGCGCTTGGCTGGGATGATCTAATTGTAAGCGTCCACGCTGGCCACGCGGGAATTCAAATTCCCTCGCGGCCACGCTACAAAATTATTATTTCGCGCACTACAGTATTTGCTTTCCTTATCAACTCAAAAAGTTTTATTTGCTTGTGAATTTTTGACGTCAGGCGGTCGTTTTTCCTTTTTACTGATATTCACGTCATGACTAATCCTCAAAATTTGAATTTCACGACAGCCTTAAACTCGACATGTTTCTGTTCTAGTACGAAACGCAAATTAACAAACATGCAATTATCGGTGGTCATTCTCGGGTCGACGTTTGGGCTGATAATCGTGTTCGTAATCGCATTCATCACGTTAAAATACTTTCTACGTAATATTAAGCAGTATGTCGCGGAACAGTGGAAATTGGTAACGTGTAAAGAGCATAAACATTGCAAACTTGGTTATCACGAATCGTTGGCTATTAAATTAAGTAGACTGCAGAAAATGTCCAAATCGACGTTCAAAGAATTCAAGAAAAAAAAGGCTGAAGCTTTACTTGAACGATCACGCGCGCTCACATTTTTGTCTCATTTAATGCCACCAAGTCTAAGTTATGAAGTTACTATTGGAGGAACGGTAAGTCTTATGAAAATCGCCGAGATACATTAATTTATAACTTTGTTTAAAGTTCATTTCAGCCTCAACCGGAATATAACGAAAACGTAACGATATACTTCAATGAGCTCGTCGGATTAACGTTGGTCATGGATAACGAGAAGGCGATGGAAATCATAGAAAGCCTGGATGCTTTGTTCGAAACGTACGACCACATATTAAAAAACTACGACGTTGTCCCATTGCATCGTGTTGGATCAAGTCTGTTGTTGGCTTCTGGAGTGCCGTACGCGCAAAAAGAGCACGTAGCCGAAATTGCACAGGTATGAAACCGTTCAACAATCTCAGTATGCGTTTGTTGCCCTTTAATCGTTCTGATCAATTGCTAAAGTATTTATACGGCCGAAAGCAATTCATCATTTTAATTTTAATTTTATTTCTAAACTTATTCAATTATTTTACTTTCCTGTTTTAAACAGTATGTGTATACGTCTGATGAATATTCCAACTATTTCTCTCTATGTCCAAAATCCTTTTACCGACTACTACTTCCTTTTAGTGGGTTTCAATCCTTCCTAATTGAACTACAAAACCCCTTTCCAATCTACTTAACCCATATGTATTTACGTGTTAATTATACGTGCATGTTGCACAATTCTTTGTATAGGCTGCGCTTCAAATTCGTCAAGTCGTTAACATTTGCGGAGGTGAATTACAATTAAGAGCTGGTATTCATAGTGGTTCAGTTATGTCGGGTATCGTTGGTAAAAATGTTCCTCAGTTTGGCGTCATGGGTGATACGGTGAATACGGCGAGTCGTATGTCATCGACGAGTTCCATCGGTGAAATACAAGTTTCAGAAGCTACGAAAAATCTTCTCGACGGCTATCCGAATTTCATACTAACCGGTGGAAAAGAGAGAATGATAAAAGGCAAAGACAAGATGAAAACGTGGTGGTTGCATGGATATCAAGGTTATGAAGACGAACTGCCGATAAATCACAGACTGGATCGTAATGTCTTGAAAAAGCCGATGGTAGAACCAAGTCCTTCAAGTTCACAGCAAACTTTATAGTTTAAACACGGTTGCCATTATTTCATAAATTCGAGTACATATTGTTTTAAAAGTCGTCTAATAAACTATGCTAATCTGATCGTGTCCTGTAAACAAAGCCAGCTATCGAAAAATAATTAATTTGAGTAAAACTATTTTGAGATAATACTTTCTTCTACGACCTAAATCCTTCAATAATATCGGATGAAATACATCGTGATTCAGTAATGTGAAGAATCGTTAACAATTTCTTCCTCTTTTTCTTTATGAGCGGGTATTGTGAACACGTTTAGTGGTACAGTATGTACTAAATTGTATGCCAATAACGGAAGCCACGAAGAAACTTCTTATGGTTACCTACTTTTGAAACCAAGCCGATAATATCACGTTTAATTAAAAAAACTGAGTATGGTTAGCTTAATTTGGAGCTTGTGCAACGAGGTAAATAAAGAAAACAGTCATTATCTTATCACTGATACCTCCAATGTTAAGATGACTTGTTGAAACGATTGTATGTAAAGACTTATTCGAGAGTTCAAAAAATATATTATGTCTCAAGAACGCGTAAGCAAAACATTCAAGTAATTCGTGAATTAAAAAAAGACAGAATTTCGCAATGTCAAGTATAAAATCCTTGTTTTTTTGCTTCCTATTAATGACCAAATGTATTTGTTGAGATTTAAATACGCTTTTATTTAGTATGGCGTTGCTCAGAAGTCAGCAACAAATGTGCATTAACGGTAAAATTAAAAATAAAAACTGCGACGAAGCTTGCAAACAGTTGTTAAAATCGGAAACCGTTGACGACGACAGGGCTATAAAGGTACCTTACACTTATTTTTTGTTTTTGTAGCATTTTATGCATCATTTTTTAGGACCAGGAATGTGGTTGCAAATTTCACGGAAATGTGAAATCACATCGAGAACGATTTGATAAATTGAGGTCGCTGATAAATCAGCATCAATCGAAACTGCCATCGAACGATAAACCTTGTCCTTCGATAGTATTTGACATTGAAGATTTACAGAAAATTGGCAAACGGAGAACTACTGTATTTGCCCATATTTTGCGTCGAAGCTGTTGTTGAACGATGCTCATATCATATTTTGCCCGTACAACTATTTATTCGGTTCGTGAAATTACTAAAAGTTTTATGCATAAATTTTTACTTTCGTCAAGTACCAGTTTTTTCAGATCCTTTTATTCCTAAAAAATGAAATGAAACTTTGATAACGACATCGTTATTATTGATGAAGCTCACAATGTCGAACAAGGACATTGTCCGTCGAAGTGGAGGAGTTGACAGAAGAAATGAACACATTTATTTCGTTTACTGGTTAGTCTTTTGGGCATATTTAATTCCATAAAATCTAATTTGCTTGATTTTTTATTCCAAGCAACTTCTCAAAGCCCAATTGCATGCTTGCAATCATATATTACAGCTTTTTTAAGAAAGATTTTATCTTTCATAAATGTTTGTAAGAAAAGCACGATTGATTGGTATTCGTTTGGCATAGAAAAATTTGGATTGCTGAAGATATTTTACGGTAACTGCAAAGATTCGGTATTACCAAACAAAATTTCGATACTCATTTGGTACTTCCTTGGTAATAAGTTATTTATTAATAATTATTTTTAATAACTTATAAAACTGTCCGTTAGTTTTTCAGAAACTCAAAGAACGAATCGATGCACTTATCGAAAAAACGATTTTTCAAAAGAATCCAAAGGGGCGGCGCTTGGTTCAACAGAAAATAACGCTATATTCTCTTGAAAAAGTTTTAAAATTCTGCGAATTTGTTTTTAAAAACGATTCCCAGTTTCTTAATGATTATCGGTGATTAGGTGAACTTAATATTGAAATCTGTAATTCAACTTCATCTGTTTCAGAATGAGTTTGACGAAATCGTTTCCGAAAACCAAAAATAAACATTCAGTTTCGTCACTAACTTTAAAGATGAGGTGTATGAATCCTGCAGTTGTGAGTCATTTTGGTTTCATAATTAATAGCTTCATATACTGTAATAATAGGTCTTGATTTGTTTAGGCTTTTGGTTCAATTTTAATGAATACTCGCTCCATAATCTTAGCATCTGGAACGTTATCACCGTTGGAAACGTCAGAATGAATTAGGAATACCCTTTAACCACACTGGTAAATTCGCATATTTTACTCGCCGATCGAATGCTAATATGAAGCATTGACGTGGTAATGCCGAAACGTAGAATCCTATTATAAACACCTTTTTCCCACTTCCAATGAACTAATTTTTCCATTTAGGTCCTAACAAGAATTTACTAAAGTTTACATACGAACAAAAATCGGATCATATGTTCGACGAATTAGGAGCTTTATCGTTGGACGCTTGTCGCGTTGTTCCTTACGGTGTTCTTTGCTTCGTACCATCGTATTCTATGTTAAATGAAATCTACGAAGGATGGATGAACAATGAAATATTTGGTCGGCATTGAACAGTACAGAGAAGATTTTTAGGGAACCACAAGACAATCGATGTTCTTACTTTCAGTGCTTGGTTCTATTAACGTTTGTATTCTACTATTCTACTAGTGTTATAAATCGGTTTGAAATAAATTTTGGGTATGAAAGAAGAATCAACAGGTATTCTACATTATGCAGTGTATTGTTTGCATTTCTAAAATCAAACTTCGTTAAAGTATTAAAAAAATTTAATCATAAAAACCAATATAAACAGTGAGAAGCTATATAAAACAACGAAATAAATTTTGTCCGACCATCACTCGGCTTGATTTTTAATAATTGAGACAATCGATAAAATATAACATTATGTCAAATAGTAATAAGAATCAATTTTTACACAATAATCGGAAAACAAATGTCCTGCTGAACAGCAGAGGGACTGTACTCTAGTGGGCGAGTGATGGAAAAGTTGAAAATTTTGTATTGTGAAGATGATTGAAGAGAGAAGGGGAAAATAACTCGAAACAGTAACAACCAATCATTTGTTTGTCATTTCGCAATTGTGCGAATCGTAGAGGTTTATTATTTAATTAATTTTAATACGCTACAGTCTGTAGATAATGAACAACATATAAAAAGCAAGCGACAAGCGAATTATTTTGCACAAACATTCAGTCTTTGCGAAGGTCGAAGCAATTCACCGGTATTGGTCAATGGGAAGCCCTGTTGCTTATTGAAATAAATAATGAGAATTGATCCAAAGGTTGACCATTGTTTCTTCTGCTCGACCAACACGCTGAGGCCTCAAAAAAAAAGTAACAATCGGTAACTCGACAATTTAGCCTTACCGTCGACTAACACTTTCCGAATCGTTCGCTAATTGACCAACAACAAACAGTGACGTACGCCACCGTCACAGGAGGAAAATAACTCTAAAACAGTAACAACCAATCATTTTTATGTTGTTCCGCAATTGTGCGCGAATCGTAGAGGTTTATTATTTAAATAATTAATTTTAATTCGCTACAAGCCTGTAGATAATGAACAAACTAATTTTAAAAAGCAAAAACGACAAGCGAATTATTTTGCACACACATTTCTTTCACAAATCACAATTTTGTCTTTGCGAAGGTAAGCAAGCAATTCACCGGTATCGGTCAATGAGAAGCCCTGATGCTTATCGAAATAAATAACGGGATTTGATCCAAAGGTAAGCTGCTTGACTATTGTTTCTTCTGCTCGACCAACACGCTCAGGCCTCAAAAAAACATAACAATCGGTAACTCGACAATTTAGCCTTACCGTCGACAACCAGTTTCCGAATCGTTCGCTAATTTGAAATACTTTTCCTTGATTCGAATAAGTTTATTACATTCAATAAACAAAAATACGACAACAAATAAGCGAAAGACAAATAATTTTTACAATTTTAGGGCATGAAACTTCTATTTTTCAATTTTTAAGCATGTTTAGTTGACAAAAAAATAGTTTAAATTATACATTAATAATAAGCGCGTTTATGGAGGTGTGGCATTTTGCTTTTATCTTTAACTTCGGTATTCGGTTCCAAAATGTCTTTCATGGCTAAGCGAACGTCTCGACGACGGGCTGGCTTTCGACCTTCTCGAAACATGAAGTAAACCGCAGCGACAATCGAACATAAGATGATGAGAAGTGTGAACGCGGCAATAATGTGTAACGCAATTAAATTTTTCATGTTTCGTTAACCGTTTACTAATTTTTGAAGGATACAAAAACCATGATTTGTTACAAAATTGTTACATGAAACAACAACATTAACCGTTGGATTGTTGACCAAATAAGTTTCTCAATTTATCCATGACATTTTGATTTGGCGGACTTGGATTCGGATTTATGCCGGCTTGGTCTTGACGAGCGACGGCTTGTCGCAGTTTTTGAGCATCTTCGGTACCCGTCGATAATACATTTGATTCGTTACAATCGGAACAAAACATTTTCTTCCATTCGTCGATGATTTCTTTCAAAGCGCCGCCGGCAGTAGACAAAGCTTCTTTGACATCCGGTGGTATACCGCCTTTAAACAAAACATCTGCAATCGAGTCTTGAATGGCCTTTTTAACTGCTTGAACTTTTTCTTGAGGATACGGGAGACTATTTTGCAAGTAGCACGTTTTGTATTGTCGTTCGATGCCGCCCTGTTTCAAAAAATAGCTCGATACAGAACAATGAAGCTATTTTTAACGCCAATTTTATTTGCACACTTGCAGAAAGCTTTCTTTTAACTCTCTCCAGTTGTCCATGTGAGAGCCGTGCTCCGCTTTTACGCAATCGCAAGCACCTTTCAAAACACTATCGAGACGACCCAAGCAAACTAGATCGTTCATTTTGCTGCAATGAAAATAAGTAAAACGAAATATTTTACCATTCGATTTGATGAAACTGAAATATCTCCTAAATCGTTACGTATTGCGACAATTCTGGCGACTGTGACATAGCGTGTCACCTTCGATAGTTCTTGCAGCTTTAACACAATCTACCGTTATTTGAAGGTTAGCATCGCTCGCAGTAGTTCGCGTGCATTGCAAAAGTTCTTTATAAACCATCATTCGATTCAATGTGACCACTTTTCTTAAATGTATCGAAACGTAGCATTATTTGACCAGAAATTGAAGTAGCTTTCAAAAGAACACTTACAGTTTTGTGATATCCAAATTACTCGTTTCGGGTATCGGGGGCATTTCGAAGTTTTTCACATCCGCAGACCCGTAAGTTCGAACGCATTGCTGAATTTTGCGTTGCGCCATTCCTTTGAAATAATCTATCATACATTGTTGCACACTTGGTTCGGTGCTCTCCAGTAGATCCAAAACGATTTTTATCCGACTCGACCATGGTTCAACGAGGAAATAGTCCACTGTTGCTTGACTAAAATCTGGTGCTTCACAATTCGACCTTTAGAGAGTAAACAGATGAAACAATTTGTTCGTAGTCAACAGCAATCAAATTGACAATACAATAAGTTATATGCTATTGAATGATACCAAAACTTGCTTACTGTTTAAAACATGTTTGAATCTTTTCTTTAACCAATGGAACGATTTCTTGTTCGTAGCCTTGGATTTTAGTTTCAGCTTCGGCAATTACACATTTTAAGAACTCGGTGAATGGTGCGAAACAAATGTCGTTTGTTTCGATCAAAAGAAACGACTATAAAAATAGAGAACGACAAGAAAAATATTTTTGAGATGCACTTTTTTAGGCAATTGACAAGCTTAAACAACTTTTATCTTCTTACATGAGAAAGAAAGAGAAAACTAACAAATATTTTGAACATTTCATGCGAAAAATGCAGAATGTTTTGAATTTTTCTTGAGAATTTAGTTTTCGAACACTTTTTCGAAAAACATTGAAGATCTAGTTTTGTCTGACAACAAATTTTGTATTTTTGTTATTTTTCAGCCAATTGAATGCGACAAGGTTGTACTTGGGTCTGTTACAAAAAGGTAATCTGGTTTTATAGATTGATCGGGAAAAATCACGCCATGTTATCGGAATCATGTAACTGAAGAAATTTTTTGTTACACAATTCGACGTATGATTCTTATACCAGTCAAGTTTTTAGTTAAAACATATTTACAGTAAAGGACTGTAATTTGTTTTCAACCCACAAAAACGCACCTTTCGATTTTTACTTTTTTGCGTATTCTATCTTATATATTTTAGGTATTCTTTTTGTGAACAGTCTTTTTTATAAATGACGTATATATGACATACACGAATTTTGATTTACTTTTTGCACAACAAGGGTTTTCCGGCAGCCTAGAGAAATTGATTAACGATTTAACAAACTTCGTATCATTTTTTACTAAAACAATAACAATTTTTTACAGAAAAGTGTTTCTTCAAAACATTTTGAAAACATTGTTTTAATATTGCTTTCGTTTCAATATTTCCGGTCTCCAGAGTACTGGATGAGTTTCTTCGGTCTGAAATGATTTACATACAAATGAAAAATAAATCACGTTGAAACTCATTTCGATCCGTGTTCACTTACCGCCGTGTCATCTTCTTTGAATAGTTTTATCGTTTTATCCGCCTCACCCGTAATCAAACGACTTCCGCTTTGATCGAAGCACATGGCGAAAATGCCCGCTTCCGAATCAATCGAACCCGGTTGAGGTTTCGTTTGATACTTTTGAAAGCAAAAACCCGATTTCCAATCCCAAAAATTCATCGAACCGTTATCACCTGATAGTAAACAATTTTAAGGTTTTTATAGTTTACATATACTACTACATAAAAAAAGTTCTCTTTACCTCCTGAAATTAAAACGCCGTCCTGATTAACAGTTAGCGCGTTAACTATTGCGTTGTGGCCGGTTAAGTTTTGAATGAATTCGCCGTTCGGGCATTTCCACATTTTGATATTATCCGGCGAAGCGCTGGCGAACATGTACATCGATGGATGGAGTGTAAGCGCTCGAACGCTTTTCTTATGATGCGTTAAAGTACAGTTGGATTTTCCAGCCGCTAAATCCCATAAACGTATCGTGCTGTCGTGCGAACCGGTGATAATCTAGAATCAACAAGAGATACATATAAACATAAATTGTTGTATTTTTAGACGAGAAACGAGAAAAATTTAGTAATGTAGAAAATAAAAACAGAAAAACTACTTGAGGTTCGACAGCTTGAGAAACGACGCTACCAACTGTATTCGTGTGTCCAGTAAGGCAATGGACTTGCGCCTTTGTTCGCATATCCCAAACCTAAAGGAATCGAAACCAATTTCACATATACGTTTCATTTTCTGCACGGTTTCAGTTCATACTCGAGCAGTAGAATCGCGACTGGCTGTTATTAAAACGTCGATCGTTGGATGAAGAGTCATGTCGTAAACGGCGCTCAAATGTCCGTGATAATGTCGAATAACCTTGAAAACAAAATTTGTCACGATACTTGTTTTTAAAACAAAATAGTGCATGAAACTGATAGTTACCTTGTTGTATTCCAAATCCCAACATTTCACTTGTTTATCTTCGCCGGCCGAGAACAAATACGGTTGCCTAGGAGAAACTTTCACAGCTCGAACCGTGCTGATGTGTCCGGTTAATGAAAGTTTTAATTTTCCAGTAGCTAAATCCCAAATCTAAAAAAGTATTCAAACAATTACACGAAAATTTCGTTGAAAAATCTTTGAAACGCAAAACCGACCTTTATAATGCGATCCCCAGCGCCAGAACAAAACCATTGGTTACCCGGTTCAACGTCGATACTTCTAACCCAGCCCGTGTGACCGCTGATGACTCGGTAAAGTTTCCATGGCGGATGCCACGTTGGTTTGGGCATGGTCGGAGCTTTTCTTGGCAATAAAGCCTTAACGTTGTCTTGCTTATAGCCAGAATCCGGCGTAATATGGGCAATTTCTTGATTCAAACTAAAAAAACAAATTAACACTGCAATCTCTCGCAAGCTGTAAAAGAAAATGTGACCGATTGTGCACATAAGACTGCATTGTTTTAAATGGTTAAAGGTTTAATTAATATTAATGATTAATTTACTTGGACGATCTGCCCGGATCACCGGTTGACGTCACTCCGGCGGTGAGCATCAGCAAAGGTGTCGCCGGATGAATGCCTTCGTGAACGATTTGTTTATCGGGCGCAGGAAGAGATAAAGCTTGTTGCTCTTTTAGTTTTTTCGCAACTTTCGTCGCCGCCATTACTAAGCCGTACTCGTCCTTTGCTTTTATTTTCAATTTTAAATTGTCACTAAACAGGAAAAATATTCTTTTTATGATTAACAAAACAGTTTAAGAAAAATTTACATTAAAATAGCTTAATTTGTGCTTAAAATATAAAACAGATAAAAGCATGCTTACGCCGTTTCATCGGTCGACGGAAGGTTTCCTTCTTCGGATAAAAACATGTCGTGAGTCCGTTTTAAGGACCGAAATACCAAACCATGTAAAGAATGGCCGCGCCTTTGCTGTTGAACTTCGGTGGACATTGTCGACTTCGTTAAAAACGTAAACGACGCTGAATCTTTTAATTTGGTTAATTTGTTGAAGAGAAGCAAAATGTGAGCTATTCGATTCCAGCAATCGAACAGTTTTACGTTTAAAGCTCGAAATTAGACGCGAATGTTTTCGATTGTCGCTAAAACGAGCATTTCTTGACGTTCAGGCTCACTATAACGCATGAATTTAAAACATGGTCACCGTGAAATAATTTTTGGGCCTCAGAACTGAAACGAAAATTATAAATAAGATTTGACCAAAACATCACAGCAGCTAATTATTGGTTTGTAGTTTCTTGAAAGAAACATTATTCTATGTCATTGTCAATGCATGAAAAACTAAACTAAATAAAAATTTGCTGTTTTTCAGAAAGTTATTTATAAAAAACATCTGACTTAACAATGTTAAAATTAAATTTATCAACCCCCAAGTATAAAATTTATTTGATTCTGTTTACACGGCTAAATGACCGATTAACTGCTCTTTTTTTGTCTATTATATAACTGCTTATTTGAAGAAGACATGTAGTTGCAGGAAAAATAAGCTGTAGACGAGAAATACTATCCACTCAAGGAAAAGATCTAATAAAAAGATATAAAAAAGATTTAAGTTTCTGTTGACTCAGAATTAATTTCCGAAGCCGAAAAATTAGATCATCAATCATGCACCCAGTTACATACTTTACAAGTCAGAATTCAAAGGATTTCGTTATTTTACAGGTAATAGAGTTCTAAAAATGTCTATTTTTTCTTTATTCCATCTTTGCAGCCACACTTATTATAGGAACTTTTAGCTCTTTAAATACACTAACTATAGAGTGCGGAATTCCGACGCGACATCCAACTGCTAATCTTACTTCCAGAACTTTAATGATATTGTAATTGTAATTGTAATTGTAATTTATTCGTGTAAGCAGAAGATTAATACAAAAGAATTAACTAATATGAGTAAACATGAGTAAAATAATCGATTTTTCCTGAAAAAAGTATCAGAAAGCAAATATGAAACAAAAAAGTTAAAAAAAAAACTTATTACCAAATTTGAAAATGGTTACGCGTGTGCAGCCGTTTTCGAACAACTGGAAACTTTCTACAAGTCACATCCATGGGCGCCTACACGAAAAAAGGCCATAACTTAAGACATTGTACGGCATCCTTGTCCTTGATATACCTTTAATGATGTACTCATTACAGTTTATCAAGAATTTTGTCTTTGGTATAACAGTTCATTAAGAATCTTTGCAGGATTTCCAATCCCGTAAAATGCTACGATGTGCCCGATGAAAACACTGGACAAGTAGCTGATGGATGACTACGGTGGTTTAGTACCGAATAGACATTTGTCATGAAATATTAATCCATGAATCATTTATATCAATCCTGTAAAAGGGTTATCCTGAACGCGACTTACAAAAACATAATGCATAATGACATGATAACAAAAAAGTTAAGAAACAATTTTCTTGAACATTTCTTGGAACGAAATATAAAACATTTCACAGTAAATTATTCATTTTCTATTAGTCATATTGCCGACCGTCGTTAATCTAACATGCATAGTTTGGTGTTACATGAAATGTGTTTGTGAAAAATATAATTCATGCTCGTTTCAAAATTGTTTCTAAATCTATTCAGTTATAATAATTCAATTTAATTATTTATATAAATTATGTCTTATGGACTCTTTTTTTCTGTATTATCTTGTTTCGATATTATTATTCAGCTGCGAAACGTTTTAACAGTTTCTTCGAAGTATTAAAAATGACTATAGGCTGCTTTAATTCTCTGTTTGAATTGCCTCCTCTTTTCTTCTTTTCTCTGCAATGCAGTATAGATTTAAAGACGTACAGAATCCAAATTTACATCAAATTTTCAAACTTTTCTTTTTAAAGAACTTTGGTCCGTTGCAATGAATTATGCAGGAGCCAGAAAGGTCATTAAACGTCCAAGAAAGGCGCCGGGCAAAATAAAACCACCGAAAATCGAGCATCCGCCGTATTTTCATACAGTTATCAAAGCAGGAATGGCCGCTCCCGCTCCTCCTTTGGGACCTCAACTAGGCGAAAGAAGTGTCAACGTGGCTGCATTTTGCAAAGATTTCAACGAACGAACGAAACCGTTTTTCACCGGTGTTCCAATTCCAATAGATCTGGACGTTAATGCCGATCGAACCTATAAACTCGAGTTAAGATCTCCCTCGGAAGATTGGCTTCTGTTGAGAGCAGCGGGAATTCGTCGGCCCAGTGCTAATCCTGCAAGCGAAACCTGCGGAAAGATTTCCGTCAAGCATTTATACGAAATCGCTCAAATAAAGCGTACGGATAATTGGCTTAAAGGTCTGTTTGAGAATTTTCCTTGAGTGCATCTTTTACTTACTTTCATTGCTCTCTTTGCGGTTTTCGCGCAAATTGTGAGTTGAAGCGAGTTGTCAAGCGAATTTTTACAGTACAGAATGTAAATCTTACCTGTTTTTCACCTGAAACAACGTAGAATATGGTTTTAGCGAATTCTTTCTTGAAACGAAAAACGATGAACAGTCATAGTTTTGCACCAAGATATCGTTTTTAGGACAATAATTGGTCATTTATTGAACCTGTTTTAGGTTATTCGTTGAAGGAACTTTGTGAACGTTTAATCGACGAGTGTCGAAAGCTTGGCATCGAGGTCGTGAAAACGTTGGACCCCGATGAATATAGAGCGTTTTTGGAAGAACGTAAAATTATCGTCGATGCACAAATGAAAGCTATAGAAGAAGCGAAAGCCGCTAAACTTGCGAGAACTGCAGTGGCTGCTGAAGAAGGTGCAGCTGCCGCTGCCACCACTACAACTGCTGCAAAGAAAAAATAATTGTTGCTGTTTTTCGACTCAAAATTTTCAGAACTTTAAAATTTCTGCCGCGATCAACGTTTCATTTCGGTTATTTCTTGTCTTGTTTGTTTTTTGCAGATTGGTTTTTACTTGCGTTTATAGATTAAAGTTAATAAAAATTAAGACTGGTTTGTTCTAGTAGTGAGATCATGACAAAGTTTTTCTTGTAAATTTGATTTCATTTGAACTGTTTCTGTCTTTTCGAGAAAAAATTCTGGTCTCGTTCCGTTTCTCGTTTGTACCAATAACGGAATTTTTCGTTTACTTTTGTGACGTGTTATGTACAAATTAAAAAAAATGTTAGATTTTCACGTTTGAAAGAATTTGTCGTAACGGGTTGTTTGATTAACTGTTTTCGATTTTGGCCCCTTTTACTGTCATTTATAAATACATTTCGATTCGTTTAATGACGTTATTAAATCATTGATTAAGATCTAGTGGGGTTCGCTGGAAGTTGTCCAACTTGTTTTGTAATACCTCGTGTGAAATTCGTGAAAGTACTTGGTGGCAAATTTTAGATAGTGTAGTTTACAAGTTAAACAAAATACACGTCATTTATAAGTTGCCGTCGTAATTTTACTTTTTCTCATTACAAACTTGTCCACCCTGTTTTGTGTCATCTTTGATTTTTGGGCTTCTTCGGATTAAAACACGTTTAAAAAAGAAGATAGTGTAGAACCTTTGTTCCTTTCATTCATTTCGACGTCTTTCGTTGGGTGGTGTCCTGTTTTAATGCGTAATTGCATCTGAACAGTCGTCTTTTTTTTTGCATTATAATTTTGAAACTATTTGTTTAACACGCACATACATTATTATATTGACTGGAACGCTTTAGATTCGTATATTCTGCGCTTCTAGTCGTTCATTAGCTAAATATGGGTGACCGAAACGAATTGACGAAATTCTGGTCTCAGTATTCACAGTCGCCAACCATTGAAACGATGATGCTCAATCCGAACGCTCAAACCGTCGACGAGAAGGACAGAAACGACGTTTTGTCTGGCTTACCGGCTTTACACGATTTGCGAATCGTTGAATTGGGAGCAGGAATCGGGTACATTTTTGTTTCAGGTTTTTTATATGATGATTTCCTATCGTGAAGTATTTACATTACGAATGTTGTATAATTGACGTGGTTTGAAATCGATTTTAATCATGATTGAACGGTAGTTAACTTTTTGCACATTCTCACGTGAAATTTTGTACCAATAACACGTGAAAACTTTGCGCTACGATGACAGTTTGAATGAATTATAATCATTCATATCTGTCAAAACGATAAACGTATTGCTTGCATCATCCCATTTTTGAAACTTTAAGGCTAAAAACAAATCATACAAAAGCAACGTAAGTTAAGTACCGATTTCGAGGATATGTTTCAAAATAATTAGCAGCTAAAATCCAGGCACCTTATCTTTAAAGAGATTTTTTGTATTTAGACGATTCACCCAATACTTAGCACCGTTAGCCAAATCTGTTTTTGTCACTGACATTATTCCATCGTTCGTTCGAAAAAATGAAGAATTAAACAGTCACATTGGAAACTGCACGTTTAAAGCCTTACCGGCGAGCGAAATAATTTTGGAACCAAACAGGTAAAAAGATATACAAACTAAATGCACGTCTACAAAAATACGAAACAATGTGTAAACAGTACAGCACAAAATCGGTTGATTTTTCATTAGGCTTCATTAAATTTTCAGCTCAGAATTGGTATTTACAAATTGGTTGATGATGTATTTGACCGATATTGAAACTGTTGAGTTTTTCCAAAACGTTCTTACGTGGTTAACCGACGATGGTTACATGCACTTCCGCGAATCTTGCTCAGAATCGTCCAGTGAGAACTTATGAGCTATTTTAGTCGAATGGTTGACATTTTTTTGTTTGCTTTTTCTTGGTTTAGAACGTACAGTCAATACTGATGAGGTCAATCCAACTCATTATCGTCACATTTGTCAATATATAAATCTGTTCAACGCTGTTTCGTTGGTCGATCCAAAACGAAATAATAAACGTTTCGGATTTAAAATTTTATGGGCGAGATCGATTCCGGCATACATTGAAGTACGTTACGATAGCCATATTTACTCTAATTCGATCCAAATTGAACTCGAGTTTTGTTTCAGGAAACTAAGAATTGGCGTCAAATTCAAATGTTAATAAGAAAAGTTGAAATCGCTTCTGACGCCCCTACGTACAACGTCAATCGTTTGCTGGCTATTCTGAAAGACGACACGCTGAAGGAACAGCAAAAGTTCGACAAAAGTTTGCTCGTTGGGCATCATTTATGGAACGGAAGAACGCCCATGTCTAAATTTTTATTGAAAGTATAAGTGACTGCTTTTAATAAGACGCTCATCATTAAGGAAACATAAAACAAAACTTTACACGTTCCTCTAGTGTTTTGAACACAAAAATGGTCACGTTGTTGATGGTGAAGGCGTTTTGAACATTGTCGCCGATTCGAACTTCTGTTTGTCGCCTTTCGAAATAGTTGAGGTAAATTTGTTTTCTCAAGCTAAAACAATTGTTTTTCTAATTTCGTTCTGTCATATTTTTGCATTCTTGTCGTTGATCATCATCATAGTTCCTGTTTTTCGCACGTTTCAGGAGATTGATTGTTGCTCTGTGAGCGTTGAAACGTGCGCATACGCGTACAACAATTTGTTAGCTGAGGCTGTAAATTTGAATGACAAACGCGTCCGTTTGCACTGGTTGAAAAGCGTCGATTCGATAGACGAATGGTTATTGCAAGCAGTCTGTTTCGATTGCGTAATCGGTTGCAGATTGACGAAATCAGTTTCGAACATTGATCAACTTTTGTCCAACATGAAAGTACTAAATTATGCAGTTAATTTCTTGCTTGTCTCACACGAAACGTTTCTTGTTTTTAAGTCTTATTTGAAACCCCAAGGGCATTTAATTTTGCTAGAAGAAATCGACGAAGGTCAAAGTTTGACTAAAGTATGCATTTTATGTGTTAATGAGAGTGAAAATTGTTTCACGTAAGAATTCGTTTTTGCTACAGATTCTTGAAAAAGCTGGCTACAAAAAGATTGAGGAAGTCGATGTAACTAACGAAATTAAAGCTATCCTTTCAAGAGCTTCGACCTTGGGTGCCGAAGTAAATTAATGGAGCGGCATATCCTCTTCCACTTATTAGCTATAAAGCTTAGTTGACCATTTTTTAGTCCTTGCCGAGACAGTCATCGCTGTATGAAGAAATCGCTCAGGCACCAACCAGATGGTGTTTGATAAACGCTTCAAATTCATAAGAAGTAACTTGGACCACGTTAAAGGGTTTCACAAACTTTTATAATGCTATAAAAATAATAGTTCATGGTTCGTGAAAAAATGTGTTTAAATTGTTATTTTTAATAATTTTATATGTTGGTAAATACAATCGAAAATTAGTTAAAATATTATAACTTTTTTAATGTTAACTTGAAAATAACTTATTTGGGAGTAAAATTTGAATTTTAAAGATGTTTTAAAATTTACTTAGAGTAGATCAAAAATATAAACAAGATCGAGACTAACTAGAAACGTCAAGTGTGCACGATGTATAACCTAAATTAACGAAAACATTTATTTTTGAACCAGTGCCGCTTGAGCAAAGGACCTAGAATAAAAACGAAAACGAATAAAAATTTGATTCGCATTCGAAACTTCTGATAACCCACTTTGTGCTTATTCGAGAATTCGTTGAGTTTAATGTCGTACGAAATCAAAGCCGAAACTGGAACATTCGTTAGTAGTTCTCCTTTGAAATTCCAGTGATATAAGGAATATTTATCTCCAGCAGCAATAATCTTAAAAAAAAGAATGTAAAGCCACAAGAAAGGTTATTTTACGGACCAAACAATGTTTCGCCAAATTTCCTTACTCGATCTTCGTGAAACATAACTGCATGATGATCCACGTCTGAGGTTTCTAAAGGTTTCACTAAACTATACGAACCTAAATGCCAAAATCCTAAACTAGGACCGCCCCCAGTTGCCTGAAAATAAATGGAAACTAGTACAAAACTAAATTTATTAAAAAACCTAGTTAAGATTTTACCATCCAATCGCCGTCGGTCGCTATGCAACCAATCCATTTGCCCCTCGTAGGTCGGGCGCATTCAAATTTGGAAGGTTCGAGGACGTGAATACTGCTACGGCTTCGTAAGTCTGAAGAAGAAAAAAATCAAAATATGAATCAAATAAACGATTATCGAGACGAAAATGTCAGGAAGTTACCCCAAAAACGAACTGTTCCGTCCTCGCTTCCTGAAACAATAGCATTCGAACGCCAAGATGCTAGGCAATGAATATAATCGGAATGGCCGGAAAATGAAGACTAAAAATTTCTGCACAAAGTGATTCATGAACGGAAGTTCACCATAAACACCCATGACTTACGACCACTTTTTTGGTTACCAAATCCCACAAATTTATCTTGCAATCGCCTCCGGCAGTGTATATTCTACCCGTTGCATTTTCATCCTGAAATCGAGTTTCACATGATGAAATTGTCAACGATTTGCTACGAATTTATTACATTCGTAGCATTTAAAATAGAATTTATTTCAAGCGGATTAGTGGGATCCAGAGACGAAACATCGTTTAAAATGAAAGCAACTTTAGCCTTTTGCTTTTCTAAATCTGACCACAAATAGCCAGCTACCGAACCATCAGCACATCCACTATAAACAAAAAACGGTGATCAAAAAAACAAAAAAAATGTCAAAAAATACGTTTCAATTACGGTTACCAAATTAAATGATTATCTTTCGTCAGCAACGAATAAATTGGACCAGGTTTCACTGAAAGTCACGAAAATAAAAAATTAAAAAATAAACATAAATTAACGCATAAAAAACGTGAATAAGAAAAAGGTTCTTGCCTCTAAACTGAAAACAATACTTCTTGACTTTGTCGTCGACATTTGTTCTGAGTGCGGCGCTTAAACTAAAAATTACAAATAAATAGCTAAAATAAATAAAAACCGCATTATTTTGTCAAATATTTCTACTTGAAAACAGAAATTCGCCCGTAACGATCGCCAACCGACAAATATTTCCCGTCAGGTGAAAACGCTTGGGCGAAGATTTTACAATAGAAATTTTTCCGATCCTCGATTTTTAAAGCCATTTTTCATGCGAAACTTTTTACTGTAGCGTTCAAAAAAAAGGTATTCACAATATAGGCTCCCTAATTTTGTTCAACACTGAAATATGGTGCAAATTTCGAAATTTGATTCAGTTTCATAATCTGAATAAGTCGCGTGACATCAAATAATCAAACAGACGTTCAACTTGTGGACCAAGTGAAAACAATGTGTACGCAGTTGTTTTTCATGAGTTCTTTCGATTTTCGCGAACGTTTCTACACTTTTTTCGCAATTTCAAGCCAAACTGTAATTTCTGTTTCTTTATTTTATTCTCTTCTAAACTTTTTACATTTCATGTGGATACTGTACATTCTCGCGGTGTATCCAAATGAAGCAACGCCACTGAATTAGGGAGCTTGCAATGAAGATGAAAATAGAATCAAGTAGCTTTTGTTAGCCGAGCAGTGTGTCTATTTTCGTGTACCAAAGGCCAACGATTCATGTAAAAAGGGACAATCGTGGTATCAATATCGTCCTCTTCCTTCTCGTGCCAGTTTACGTTATGACTGTTCCTTTGCTTTTCATTTGTATCATCGTGTCTGTCGAAACTGTTGAACTTTTCCCAATCATCCAACTTCATATTGGGCTGGTCCTTTGTACGAAATGTCACACCAGTTTTTATGCCGTGAAATCCGTACGATAGGTGAGGATTTTGCCACCGCAAATCGAAACTCCAACGAATGAAGTTTGACTGATTTGGCAAACTTAAAACGTGTAAAAATTTTTGAAATCTCAATCGTTTCTTCGAGAGCACGTTTCTGACCTTCTATGAGGCAACGCGTTTGAGAAAAGAAGCATTCCACCGTAAGGTACGGGTACAGTAACACGATCACGGTCTGTTGAAACCCCTTCGAAAACCAAAATAACATTTTAGAAAATGGACACAATACACTAAACAGAGTATATGAAATGTAAAGCAACGGCAATTAACCTAGAGTGTCTTCAATTTTTGTCGGATCCATATATATGTACCAAGTATCTTGCCAACATCCCAAATGTGGCGCCACCTTGCCCGTTTTGTGCCCACCTTTTAAAACCTAATCCAACAACGTTGAATTTTTTAGATTACTTTCATTAGGAACGATAGTTTTTCTCACTTCCAAGCAACCATTCGTCTCGTTTGCGTCTGTTAGAGGAATCCATGCAGTTATTTGCAACACGTCGTTAACCGACGGATCGAGATAGCCATTATCTGAAATATTCTAAAATTATTCATGTACTTTATGGCTACGTTATTTTATACCCTGGTGCCATGGAACATCGTGATTAGCTTCGTTAGGAGCTTTCGGTCTTATATTCCAAACGGGGTGTCCACCAATATTAGGTCCAATTAGCTGTTCAACGACATTTAGCAACTTTTCGTTCGTCCACAATTTCATTACCGCCTGAAGAGCTCGCCATACTTGTAAACCTTCTGAACAGAAATTTGATATTACTTGGTGTTTTTACCTCAGGCATGATTCCCAATTTGTGCATTAAAACTGTTGCCCCTGGGAAATCCTTGTTTAGAAGCGTCAATCGTTCAAACAGGCCATACGATTTGTACAAATCTTAAAACATAATTTCAAGCTTATGCTACATAGCAAGTTATCGAACGGTCAAAACGTGTTGCTGTTACCTTTCACTTTTCCTGCTTTAAATAACCTATGAGCAACCTCTTCAACCATTTTCTCGACGGCAACTTTGCAAGGTTCAAGATCATTGTCGATATCAAAAAAGTTTGGTACCATTAAAAACCCCTGGAAATTGATTTCTATCCGAATGGTAAGTAATCTAATTTTGTGGAAAAATGTTTTACGTCGTTAAAAAACTTCTCAATTAACAATCCATTTAATTGTCCTTCCTTGTTTTTAGCAAGTGCAAACTTAGGCACAGTCGTGAAAACATTTTCGGTCGCCATTTCGACAGAAAAGAGGAGCAACCACGGAACAATGAATATACGTATAGTATAAATTAAATACTTTGATAAAATATTTTTACATCGCGCGTTGCTAGGTACGTAATTTGTAGAAAAATTTACGCGTACAGGTGCTGCCACGTTGTAACGCAGGATAGTTATGTATTATTACTGCTCAATTCAAGATTGAATTGAATTGAACTGAATTAAATTTATTCATGAATACTCCGTATTACGGAATACCAGAAGGCCACTTGGTTAAATTTCCTATTCTTGATTAAGTTGTTTCAACCTTGAAAAATAGTGTTCTCAGTTTTGATTGAGTGAACTCAACTTTGAAAAAACTTGTTCCATTTTCGAGTCACAAGCAAGTCTAACTATTTCCAAAATAGACCCAAAAAATTCAAAAAAATGGATTAACTTAATTAAGAACAGGAAATTTAATCAAGAATCAAAATCTTGATTGTTAACAATCAATTATTGAAAAACAGTCAAGTTTAGAAAACTTGAAAAAGTTGATTCTTTTGAAGTATTGAAATAGTAAATGCTTCAATCCGACTCTAATCTCGAACCACAACATTTATGCTTAGGACTAGCAAACCTACCATTTAGTAAACTAAAAGCGTTTCAACAATTTAACAACGTTTTCAACGACAAACTATGCGTTTCGTATGTTTTTTCTTCCGGTTCCAATTTGAATCGCCGGGCTTATTGCATTTTTATATAAATTAAAATTCGAATTTGTTGCAAGCCTGCAAGACTGTGCAACTGTTGGCTGTTTTTTTCGTTTCACGCATTGTTTTCGGTTCTATCAACTTGTGTGCTTTCTGGCAAATTTTTTTCTAGCACCCGTCGCCATTTCCGATTCACCGATCGTATTCAACCGTCAGACTACGTCGAATTTGTTTATTGGTTCCGATTTCCCGTACTGGTTTGCAATTTTAAAATTTCTAGCGTTTAACAAGCGCGTGACCGCGATTTATTCTAGAATAGGAATTATATCCTTCCTTTTGTGACATCACAACCAATATCTATAAAATCCTGCCCGCTGTGGCTTATTTCCTCTGCATGCTATGACTTCACATTTCCAACCACATGTGAGGAACAGATTGTGAATGTTTGTGTTCTTGCGCCTGAATGATTTTGTTTCGCGGTTGAGTGATTGTTAGCTATGTAGCTAGTCGCATTTATTTCTTTTAGTGAATAATAATTTTGGTATCTTTGATTTTTCTGAATTTCTAGCTGTACGCTTTCTTTGTTTCGGAAAAATGGCTAGTTTCCTGGACAGTTCAATAGATGTTGAAAATATTCGACGTGGGATGGTGTCTTGTTACCTCTCCATTAGCTTGTCCTTGTAATCAGTTTGTGAGGATTACACAGCAACACGTTTGCACTTCTTGTTCACACCCTGCCCGCTTGCACGTATGCAAATCAGTTGCATAGCACTACTGCTTGCTTACTTAGTTCTAATGAATAAAAATGATTGTATTTAATTTTATTTTGGGGTGAGTCTAAAATTACGACTGCTACTGTATGTTGAAAGGCTTATTTTTTTTAAATCTAGAACAGTTTGATGTAAAATAAAGGACCTGCTGTTTTGCTGTAAAATTATAGAATGTTTTGTACACTAAAATTTGATGATTTTTTTTATGAGAACCCCGCCATTCAAAACAAGGAAGAACAACGGCCATTAGCTGTACGAACATAATCCTCGTACCGACTTATGTAAATTTTTCTATTCGCGTCGTGTTATCAAAAGTTGGAACTCTACCAAGAAACATTGTTGGAAAAAGTAGTATAAATTCTTTTCACGTCGCAGTCAGCTCTTCTAAGTTTAGTTTCCGTATTCAGGGGCAGAAATGAGTAAGCGCTTTAGTGTCGCTCTTGTACCATTTCGTATAACATTAATATTGTACTATTGTTGGATTAATATATATTTTGTTGTTCACGTAAAATTATTATTATTATTATTATTATTAACAAACAAATCTTACGCACGAAATGGTCGTAATTTGGAGCCAAAATTGGAGTATAAATGCGATCAGTAATTTTAAAATAATTTCTTTTACAAAAACGAGCATAAACGAAAGTTACAATTGATTAAACGGCGAGATCCTCAAGTAAAGAGTACAATTAAAAATTACAACTAAGTTTATGCTTATAAATACTTATTGCTTCTGCGGAACTTCTTTGCCATCGAGACGATTACTCAAGAAAATTGTTTTTATTCTTTGCATGCTTTGCAACCAGTATGATTTAACACGCACTTTATTTACTTCGAGTGTTTTAGCGAAAACAAAATCGAAATTTTTTTTCAGTAGTACATATGACGATTCAGCAACGAGTATTTTCATCGGTTCTGAGTTACTTTCCATTATCAATGCGGTCACGACGGAACCTCCGCAAATACAAAACGACGGAATTTCTATACCAACGACGCCTGCGACTGCTGATCCCGATGCTATTCCTGTTCTTATCTTCATTCGATTATGATTAACGACGTATTCAAAAACTGTTTCTTGAACGACTTTGACGATTTGTAATGCTGCCTGTGCAATTTCCGACGCATGAAACGCTCCATTTTGTTCAACAGGAATTCCGGCTACGAGCTGAAACATTCACTAGGAAAATACTTCATGCTCAGGAAGAGATAACAACAGATAATAACAGGTTCGTGCGAAGTAAATTTTGTGTAATTTACCATGTAAGCATCTCCAATTCGTGTTACGGGATAAATGGAGTACATTTCGATAATGCTGTCGTATTTTAGAAAAAGCGTGTTTAAAAATTTAACAATCGTGTCAGGTGTATTCTTTGAAGCGATGTTTGTGAAACCAACTAAATCGTTATAATAAACGCAAATATTTTCATACTGAACTGGATGAGGTCTATCACCTTCGATGAGCATTTTTGCAATTCCGCCCGGAAATAAACGATCTAATATTTCGCGAACACGACGACGTTCTTCTTCCAGTTTTTCAATTTTCTTTAGTAGCGCTTCGTGCAAATGAGATGTGTAATATTCTAATCGGTCGATGACATTTGCGAAAGTCTTTTTCATACCCATATCGTGCATTGCTTTTTTAATCGAGTTACTGATTTTTGACAAATTCCAACGCAACGACGGCACTTCTTCCCAACAATTTGTCATCATTTCTTTTAAAATTAACATTACAGCTTCGTCACTTTTATTTACTTTCATTACGGGTCGAATTTGTCTTCGTTTTTTATCTTTTAGAATCTTTATGATGAACATTGCAACGTCCGACCAACTCCGCGGCAGAGGTCCGTCGGATGGTTTATGTAAGAGAACTACATTTTTCACCGGAACATAAAACGGCCCTTTATGGTAAATGATTTCGTGAGCGATTATACCAAAACTGTAAACATCGACATAGTGCTTTCGGGATAGTGCTTTTCCGAATTTTGATGCTTTGGTTGTTTGAATATAAAAAAACTACGTTTTATTGCAGAATTTCAAAATAAATAAAAACAAAAAATTACACACCGGTGAATTGCAGATTTAATGTTTAATTCGGAAACAAGACTATGAACAAATAACTTTAATCCTCGACAATTATTATTCACTCGTCTTTTTCAGACATCAGAGGGGCTGGTACCTTTGTTGGAACCCAAGCTTTCATTTCTTTATCGTACTCGTAGAACGGATTCATGTGCGTGTTCATAATTTTATCCCAAAACGTAAAAAATTGACCGTAATTGTAATTGAATTGTCCGTGGTGAAACGTGTGATGAGCGGCGCCGTTGATGAATTCGAAAGGCGTATAATTAACACCATCGTGTATTAAAACCGACCACACCTGTACGAATAGAAAGCCGGCCAAGGATAACCATTTGTGAAACGGGAAAATGAACGGAAAGAAATGATAGGGTAACGATTGAGACCATCCGTCGAGGGGATGAAAGGCCAATGCTGCGAACGGCGTTGGAACTTTGAATTTGTGGTGGATTTTATGGATATTTTTGTAAACCCACGGAATTTCGTGTAGTTCTCGATGAATCCAATAAATCAGAGTATCGGAGAAAATCAGGAAGAAAACGGCAGAAAAAATGAAATAGGACCAACCGTACGCGTCAATTCGGTCGTACAGTTTCGAATAACCATTTATTTCCGCGAGAAAAAACGGCACGGTCAAGTGAGTCATAGTTGGAATCGACTGAAAAGATAGTTTTATTTCCGCTTGCATTTGTCCCGGGAATGGTTGTGGATCGGTGTCCGGGTAGTATTTCGATTTGAATATTTTAAAATACAATAGATAATTAAACGTTGCCACACTCAAGTACATCAATGCACCACCAATTCCGACTATTACGTAAAGAGTTAAAATTTGCCTCAACAATGAATTCGGGGAAGAACAAAATTCGAGGAATTGAGGCAAATAAGGTTGCACATTTGAGAATAAAGAGGAAAAAAGTTTTCCATCAAGGTAAAGCACAACTTCGTCCATCGTGAAAGCGTTTTAAAAAGTAAGCGACAAACAATATCAGTCTTGCAAAGTTACAGATTGTTGGGTTAGGAAGCAAGTAGCAAACAATACTTGTTTTACAAAGACTGATTTTATTGTTGTTTATTGCTGATAATTTCCATCTCAGACCAGAAATGTTTGGTTAATAACCGATTCACTTGCACCGATAAGAAACAGTTTTGTCTGTCGATGCTTAACAAATTAACGTCAATGAAACAAAAAATGGCGTCATTTCTACATTATATTGTTGTTTATTTGTAATGCAAACAGATCGCATGAACGTCACGATAGGCCGAGTTCCTTTTTTGATAACAACATGGTCTGTTCAAGCAATATGTATAGATTGGAAGAGTTGCAAATATTTACCATACTTACTTACTTTAGTCGCACCCGCGTACAAGTCGCACCCCAAATTAAGTTGATAATTCACTTTCCTATCGTTAAGCACACTTTTCATGCTTACTGGCTCGCCTGGCTTATTAGCTGTAACTAGATATAAACGAGTAAATACGGTATGTGTGACGACAGATGAAGGCAAAAATCAACTTAGAACGTTAATTCTAATATGCTAATTATGCACACTTCATTAACATCGTTGTACTTTTTGACGAGCTACTTTCTTAATTCAAGTGAAAATACATTCTGCATCTTTTTTTCACGAGTTTGGGTTTCATTACCGAGGCAGAAAATAAATGTCACAAGACAGACAGTAATGATCAAGAATCGCTAACCTACGCATTTAAAAATTTTACCAAATAAGATAGTTTAGAGAACTTCCTACACAAAACAAGTTCCACTTTTTTGGTTTGTTTTGTTTTACAGGAGAATACCTTTGAAATCGAAACGAACGTCTTACGCTACTTGTGTAACTGTAACGTCGAAACATAAAGTTTTCATTTGTAGAACGTCGTAAAAATGTATTTTAAACTACTGTCGATATTATCGATAATAAACATTTCGTCTGGGCAATTACCAGGTGTAGATCCGAACGCTGTAGGTAAAATATCTGCTGATTTCGTTGTACTTAATTTCAGAAAATTATATTCTTATTATGCGTTTTTAATTTAGGCGGAGCAATCAAAGGAGCAGGATTGTTGGGCGCATTAAATCAGCAAAGTTTAACTCAAATTTTTAGCGATCCCTGCAAGGGTTTTAAAACCGCTGGCAACGTACAAACAACGAATCAGCTTGGGAATGCGGCCAGTTCCGGACTAAATGGAAACCTTGGAGGATTGGTTGGTAATTTAGGGCAGGTAAAATTAACGTAAAATTCGGTAACATGGATCCGACTGTGTACATATGTAGTTTTAATTTTAAGGCAGCCAAAGCTCAGCAAGAAGCAAAACAAAACGAACAAAAGTGTAACAACTTTTTAAGCGTTCTCGGAATCGGTGGTGGAAGCAGTAATTCCGGCACCAACACAAATGCCAATAATAAAAACAGTGCTGCGAATACTGGAAACCCAAATGCTGGTGGAGGACTTCTCAGTGCTCTTAAACCAAACTCAGCAATACAAACCAACAATGGAAAACCCGCTCTTGGCGCGCTTGGTGGGGGAAATAATCCTGCAGCAAACTTAAACTCATTCAACCCGTAAACAATGTGCAAGTTAAAAAATAATATTTTTTATTTAAATACCGTGCGATTTCTACTATTTCTCTCTTTATTTGGATGGATTCATCTTTGATACTAACATGATATAAAATTGTGCAAAATAGTACTTTAAAAATGTTACTTTAATGTTAATTTACTGAAGAGTACAGCGAAATAATCTAATATTACACACAAGAAATTGCCAAAACAAGAAATAAGTAAATAATGATCATTTTATCACAAACGCACTGAAACTAAAGACAATTCATCAGTTTTCTCCGGTACTTTTTTGCCGTCGAGTCGTTTAGAAATAAAAATTGTTTTTATGCATTTCATTCCTTGCAACCAGTAGGATTTAACTTGCATTTTATTTGCTTCGACGGTTTTATACGAAATCGAAATCTTTACTTAATAAATCGTACGACGGCTGTGAAACGAGAATTTTCATCGGTTCCGAACTACTTTCCATTGTCGCCGCACATACGACGGATTCACCACAAATGCAAAACGACGGAATATCCGTGCCAACGACGCCTGCAACTGCCGGTCCTGATGAGATACCAGTTCGAATCTGCATTTGGCTACGATCAACGACATCTTCGACAATAGTTTCTTGAACGACTTTAACGATTTGTAAAGCTGTCTGCGCAATTTCTGCTGCATGAAACGTTTCTCTAATTTCAATGGGTATTCCAGAAACAAGCTGAAATTGAAAAACAAAAACGACACTGGCATAAAGAAAATGAAGAAAACATTCAACAGAGCGTTAATTTGTTAAATAATCAAAAAGGTTACCTTTACTCACCATATAAGCATCTCCCATCCTTGTTACAGGATAAATTGTGTACATTTCAATAAGTTGTCATATTTGAGAAAAAGCGTGTTTAGAAATTTAACCACAGTGGCGGGTGTGTTCTTCGAAGCGATTTTCGTGAAACCAACACGATCATTATAGTAAACGCAAATATTTTGGCATTGAATCGGTCGAGGTCGATAACCTTCGATGAGATTTTTAGCAATTCCGCCCGGAAATAAACAGTCTAATATGTCCCGAATACGTCGACGTTCATTTTCGAGTTGCTCGGCTTTCTTTCGAAGTGCTTCGTTTCAATGAGACGTGTAATATTCTAATCGATCGATCATACTTGCAAACGTGTTATTGATATCCATATCGCGCATAATTTTCTGAATCGAATTGCTGATTTTTGCCAAATTCCATCTCTGCGACGAAACTTCTTCCCAACAATTTTTCATCATTTCTTTCAAAATCATCGTCGTGATGGAATTTCATTACGGGCCGTACTTGCCTTCGTTTTTTATCTTTTAATATACTGATAATTAAGGCTGCCACGTCCATCGTCGTTTTCGGTAGAGGTCCGTCGGAAGATTTATGCAAGAGCGTCAGTTCTTTCGTTGGAACGTAAAACGGTCCTTTTTGATAGATAATTTCATGCGCAATGATACCAAAACTGTAAACGTGGGCGGCCGCATGATCAATGTTGGGTTCTTCGCGTAGTATTTCTGGCGCCGTCCAAATTTTTTCGCTTTCATCAGTAGACACGTTCGAAATTGAAACTAATTGTTTTACATCGGAAAATTCTGTTAATTGACTTTTAAAACGAAATGCGAATCAACAACGCAACATACCGAAGTTAAGTTTCCGTGATATTTCAACGAGCTGTTGTGGATGCTTTCTTTCTTTGCGCGGCACAAATCGGCGAGCAACGAACGGCAACTTCAACGCTAAATCGAATTCGTCCAATTTCAATAAAGAATACAACGATCCGTGTTCTCCAGATTCCATTACTAAACCGTACGCGTGAGGATCTTGTTGGACAACGTATCCGTGAATTTTGGCACATTTTGTATGTTCAATTCGCATAACTTCTCCATCACTTCTCGAACCAAATGTTCGCGCTTACTCGACGCTCAAAACGGATAAACGGTTACGCAATGAGAGCAATAAACGGCAGAAACAGGATCACGTAAATATGGATTCAAATATAGCGATGTCGTGGATTGTGGTTCTGAACTCGGAGCTGAAGTTAATTTCGGTCGATACGTATTTTCGAATTTCAAACTCTCTTGAGCTCGATTTAGTATTATCGGTTGAATATCTTTAATTTTTATAAGGACACTACCCAGCGGTGTGAATTCAGTCTTCTTTCGATATCGTAAATAAAAATAAACACTGATGCTCGATGCAAGTAAACCTGTGAAAATGATGACGATTACGGCGATGAAAATTATCTACCAATCGTTCGAACTCGACGTTCTCGTTGACGATTCGGTTAAATTAAAATTTTGAGCTTCATCTTGATCGCTTAATAAAATGTTCATACTTTTCGAGTCGTTAACTTTGAGAGCGCATTCCATTTTGTTAAATTTAAATAAAAAGATCGAAACAGATTAGTTTCATAATTCTGAACAAAATCAACGAATTTCACAACTACTCGTCGCGAGAAACGTCACAAACTGATTAAATACGAGTAAAAGCCGAAAACAAGTCCCAAAAAGGGTTCATGCAGCGAAAGGTATCTTGTGATTCCAAGAACTCTACGAACATTTTGTTGCAATTTATCGTGCACGCCTCATTTTTTATGTACGTGTTTCATTTATGCAAATAAAGTAATATGTTTTTAGGAAAAGAAGTTATTGTGACTGTATAATGTAAACAAAAACGAATAGGTAATGTGATATGAAAATACGCAATAAAATTGTACTTTTCGTTCCCTAATCAATAGCCCAAAGTCATTTTTAGATATTTTTTATGTAAAACGAGAACCAGATCGTCAACTGAAAAGACAATTTAGAATGCTAACAAAGTCATCAATGAAAATAACATTATTCATTAAAACTTTTTACAGGTACGGAAAAATTCTTTCCATGAAACTTCAAAAAGCAAAGCAAACCAAACCTTGCACCGTTTGCATTCATGCGACAAATCGAGTATAAAGAAAGTGAAACGTACATACATATTTATGAATTTGCAACAAAATAATTAATTAATAATAATTCTTAAAGATAACAATCTACGTATCTATTTGTTAATCCAACGTCTCTAAGCCATGCTTTCTCGTAAACTGTTGAAATAGTCACGCAATTGCGAATCATTCATTCCCAAAGAAGCGCTGTCCCAATGCAGATCGGCGGCCGATCGAGCTGTCCACGGCGGTGGACTGACTGCACAATAGCTGGATAAATTTTGTTCCGAAGAACTATCGCCGATCGGATTCGATGTAATACGAACGCGATGGTGGTGGTGCAGACAGTGGCCCACGGCCGCTCGACCGTGGTTCCAACTCGCGGCTCTCCGACCGTGCGGTCCGTGAACTTCCATCAAGGGTTTCGGACACATGTGTATGCTGACTTCGGAACCCAAATAGGAAATTCTGTTCGTTTGATACGCCGCCGCCACCGCTTTCGTTGACGAAACGGGAAACGTGGCGTTGTGCAACGTTGCGCATTTCGATTCCAATTCGTCGTCGTCGCAATCTTCCCATTCTTCCTCGCCGTCGACGCCGTTTTTCAACAAACGATGCGAACATCGACTGTTCAACGAATCTTGCAATTCTTCGGGTCCCACCCAAACGAATTCCTGGCGAGCCGACGCGATTGCGTCGCCGCGAAATATACCAGTAAGTCGATCTGATACGTTCGGAAGTCGGAACCATTCCGGGAGGAAATACTTCAACTTCGGTCGACTTCTCGTCGTCGAAGCGAAGCAATGCAACGCGAAAGCAGAACCAATTAAAGCGAAAATAGCTAAAAATATATACATGGCAACTTCGGCCGGGGTTACGGACGCCGCTTGCGTGGACTGTTTTCCGATTCGAACGGGGTCCGACGGGCGATTCGTTAAACCTTGATTGGACGATAGTTGTTTCGAATTTTCCGAATGAACGAGACCGGCTATATAACTTTGAGGTAACTCAACTGCGGGCACACTTTCTCTGGATTTTTCCTTGGATCTTACGTACGCCTGCTGATCGGACACGGGAAAATAAGCTTCGACGAATACCGTCGTACTAAATAAAGGCCCGTCGATGTCGCGTTGACACGGCGGGGCTGGAAATAACGACAAATACAAAACGTTTCCTTTCGTTTCTTCGACAGTTAAAAAATTTGGCAAGCCTAAGGCGTGATTATCGTCGTTTACTAACGCCAACGACGAATCTTTAACGGCAACATCGAGTCGATAATCGGCAACGTCGATGAAATTCAATGGAAACGAAAATCCGTTTGAATATTCAACAGAAACGCTGAATCTTCCTTCCTAAAAAATCAAAACGGTGTCTCGTAAAATAAATTAATAATAAACTTCTATAGTTAGTTTGTAAGTCCGATGAGAATTAAGAAAAAATTCCATAAATTATGATTGAATATAGTCACAATTTTCTGTGAAAATTCGTGTGATATTTATGAACACTGGCAATAATTATGTTAACAATTGTTGTTAACGTTTAACAATTATTGTTACTTGATATTTTTTAGAAAAAATTCTTGATTTATGAACGATGATTGTATAAACTTCTGGCACAGTCAAATCCGAAGTTATCGACAAACTAATTCCGGCTAAACTTTGAGCCCTGAGATTTCGAATGCTAAGTTTTTCGTTGGTTACTTCCACTTGACCAGCACCAAAAGGAATTCGTGAATACGGCGAGATAAGCTGAAAAATGTTCAATAAAGAATTTAGTTTCTTCGCAATCGATCATACCGCGTTAGTCACCTTTAATTCGGTTCTACCGGGATAGTTTCCTTGCACCAAAACGACACCATCGACGATCCTTATTTGAGCGATTTTCGGATCGACGACTTTTAAGTGACTTCGACTCAAATAAGTGACATCCATTTGCAACTTACGACCACCCAAATAAGAACGTCTTCCGGTCGTAAGATCGTCCACTCGAAAACGGGCGAAGACTTTAATAATCGATTCTTGATAACGTAATCGGCATCGAGAATAAACTTTTGGTGTGTCTTGAGTAATTTCATGATTTCGCTTTTTTCTCCTGTCGAATTAACTTAATTATCGTCACGAATGAATTCAAACTATTTCTTTGAATACCTCCACGATGCACCTGGTCGTTCCACAATTCGCCAGCTTTTAATTGCATGCAACACTGGATCAGCAATTTGCACTTCGACGGGAAACTCTGGGTACCAAACTTTAAAATTAGCCATTCCTTTATAATTACCGAAGTCGATTTCGATAGACGCATTTGTATCGCCTCTGGATTCGGATCCATCCACGTAGACCGACGTACAACTTGGAGTTACCTACGTTTGAAGAAATCGTTGTTCAACATAAAATTTGTGAAACAAATAATGAACCAATTTCGTTTATACCTTGAGCACGGATGGTTCGCGGGCAATGCAAGTACTTTGCAATGTAATATCGGATACAATACCGGCATGGCTGACACTGAACACTTTTAGGCCTAATGATGCTTGTTTACCGGTCAAAACCGCTGTGTTAACGAGGTCAAACTAGAATCAGAAAATTTAAAAAAACAAACAACGAAATATAATTTATGATTCAAAACAGGAGAGTCCAAGAATTTTACTTTGCCGACCGGCACCAAAGATTGTACGGCATCCTTTTCGATATTAAAACTGGTTTGAACATTTAACGTTTTGGTTACATTTTCATTTTTGTCGCTTATTGTTTCGGACGAGGACGTCCCAGTGTCTAATTTAGCGTCGACAATGTAGCTAATCGACGATGTTAAAGTTGGCTTATGTACCACCGTAGTTGCATTTTCTTGACTGGATGTTACCACTTCGTGTTTGACATCTGGAGCAACTTGCAGAACTAATGTGATGATTTCTCCAGACCAACTGAAACAAAATACGAAACACGTCAATGTCGTACAAGCTCACATTATTGGGCAGTATCTGTACTGTTTTCTAGTTTCCTTTCGAAGAGCCTAAACATAAATTCTTGAATACCGTAATGCCAATCGACATTGATTCAAAAAGAAAGCGCACATGGCCGCGAGTTAAAACGAGTCTAATTTCATTTTTGCTTTTTTTGTAGGAACATTTCTCCTTTTCCTTTATAATGAATTTCATTTTCTCTATTCTTATCGTTCCTTTTTTGAATAATGCGCGTGTCCAAATCTATGCATGATGATTAGTGTATGCGAGGAATGTTCATTTTGAACGTTACCCCACGAGCTCGAAGCACTTTTCTGTTTTTCGACATCTTTTTCTTTAGGTTTTCCTTTTCCAACGCGTTCCCTCCGCGGATTTCTAATTTTCTAGTGTCCAATATTTTGCCCAACAAAATGAAACTGATCAAGACCGCGAAAAAGAAACCTTTACACGTACACGTAAATAAAGGAAGATCAATGAAAACTTGGTACCTCATTTGGTTCCATTTTTGGAAAGCATAATGTTTTTTTTCAAACATTATATTGTAGCATTTAGTGCACTTTCAAGTTGGAAATAGACTCAATTTCATTTGAAACGACAATAAATAAGTATTGCGCTAAAAAAGGTAAATTTCTTTCGATATGGAAGAGTTTTCAATCTTGCAAACAAGTCGTATTCCGGAAAAACCTTTCGTTTATAAATACTTGTCGGAACGAAATTTGACACTAATCTCCGCGAAGTATTTGATTTTCCCGTATAACGGAAGATATATTTTTGGAGAAAAAAACTGAACGACCACCCCACCATAGTACATTATACTTCTGTTCATCAATCATTAATGAAACTTGATAAAAATTTTATGATACAAATTCCAAGAAGGGAAACATTTTCTTGCCACAGAAAAAAAGAATCAGTCTTTTCTTTTTTAACAAACTGATGGCGAATTCAAATAATTATGTGTCACTATCGGAATATGTTACGAATCCGATTTCAGGCGAGCGTGTGCATTATTTATGAACAACGGCGCAGCTGGAAATTGTGTGCAAAATTATTATTTCATTCTTGTCGCAGAATACATTTGGAAACTTACTTGAAACTCGATTACAAATGCTTTTTTATTCCTTACGTGAGAAGTATTATAGAATGGGAATAATGAGACAATAAAACACGTTTTTCTTACTGAAATCGTAAAACTAAAAATATATATAAAATAAATTGTCCGATAAGTGGAACGAGATGACATGCGACTGTCAGGGAACGAGAATGACGGACATAATTTTTCTCTTAACTTCGTTATACCTTTCGTTGGTGTTGAATTGACCTCTGTAAAAAGCCGTAATCGTTAACGTCGATAGCTTGTAATTCATTTCAGACGGTGCCGACCACCCTGATTGAGGTATTTCTTCAGTTCCCAATATTCTAATCCCTTCGGCGGCGTGACATCTGAAACGAGTTTTATTTTCAGTTTCATAAATGCTCTTAAAAGCATGCGAAATTAGAAACATTGATGGTCAATAGAGACAGACAAAAACAGATCTTGACACTTAAAACTCAAACAAACAGACATTAATTAAGTGAAATCTTATCCATGTTTCGATACCTGATTTGAAAAAGAAACGGCGGCTGATCGGTGAACGCCGGATTGAATCGATAAAATATCGTGCTCGTGAAAATGTTTCCAGGATGAAATTCGCGATTTGGTACCAAGATGTTTAAAATTTTATCAAACGGTAAACAAATGTATTCCGTTCGTCCGACGAGTTCAACTTCGCCGACGAATGTTAGCGATTTTTCGAATCCTAATTTATCGATAGTTTTCGGCGTCATTAGCGTCGGTTCGTTGTGGCACACTTGATCGTCGTCGTATGAAACGACGAAACCGATTTTTACAATTGTTTTCGGTCGTTTAGGCGGATCTTCGGTACCGGAACCGTCTTTGTACGGTTGCCTCGGCCACCACAAAAGAGGTATCACTAAATCGACTATGCATACGCCGAACTCCGTTACCAATGGTCGGCATTGACCAAATACGACTTCGTTTCGGTAAACGCCGTACACGACGACGCACGGCAAATGTTTAGGATTTTTGTTTTTTTGTGAATTTATATTATTCGCATTTATCAATCTGTGATGAACGAATACGCGCACTGTTGGTTGTTCTTTGTTCACTTTCGAACCCAATACTTGCACCGAAAGAAGTGAATTCGAATTGTTTTGCAGCATTAAATTTTCTAAATTTTCCTCCACCGTAAAGCCCGATTCCGTTACGATCAGTTTGTTACCTATGTGCCCATCTTTTAGCACGACGAAGGAATAATTATTTGTCGAATATCCTTTCGTCGTCGTCGACAACGACGGCGATTGCGACGAATCGGAAATAGGTTTCAATAAAAAAGCACCTTCGGGTTCAGTGAATTGAATAGTGACACATTCTAAAACGAAACCGTTTACGTTATCGACTGAAAAAACTCATTAAAACGTGTGTTTCGAAACATAAAAGTAACATCACTTCAGACGGCACCGATCAGTAGTAGTTGTACAAAACGAACTTCTTTTTTTCAACAAAGCAGAAAAACTGAAACGTTCTTCGCACTTACTACAAACGCAAACATTGACAGCGACCGTCGTTAACAAAGCGTAAAGTTTCTTCGTCGTCCAATACAGTAATCTTCTCATCTTGTCTTTTTTTAAATACCGTTTCGAGATGTTTTTACTCTCAAGTTCAGTACCGCAACATCGAAGAACGTAGAACCAAAAATAGAATTGTTAAGCGCGAGCGCGCGCCGAAGCTCTTACATAAACGAGAACGACGTCCTGACGAAGGCGGTTCGAATAGGGAAGCACGAAAAGTCGAGGAAACCCCGAGCCTTTAGCCGATTGATGTCGTCGTCGCCCGTCGTTGTCGTCGTCGTCGTTGTTCATGAACGAGAGCCAATCCCGCCAACAACGATGTCGTCTTCCTTCTTTAAGGGAGAGGAAAACGAAATCAATAGGAGAAAGGAAAAGCAACTAATGGAGAAGCGCCGTTTGAACAAGACCGTCGACCGGAGAGTCTCGAAATGTTCCATAAAATGAAAACTGTGAAGAGAGAGAAAGAGAAAGGGAAGACGGCGGCGATCGTAGATGCCCATCGGAAACCGCGTCTGTGTGTATGTGTGTGCGTGCGTGTATGTGCGCGGCTACTCTTGGAAACATCCCAGGCAACACGAACGGATTAACGAGCCGCCGACGAGAACGAGGTCGGCAAAAATTTCCTCATCGACCCAAAGTTGTTTCTATTAGTTCGACCGAAACAGTGGAATGAGAAAGCGACAACAAGCTCGTTCACGTTTTCGACATTTAATTCTAACCACGACCGCTACAGTAAACGACCGACGAGTACCAGTGGTTAGTTTGATGACACTTGAACTTTGACTGATATAAACAACAAAATAAATTGCGTAATTTGTTTTAACAGTTACTTTTCTCTTTTCTCGAGCAATCCATTCAACGTGTTTTCGATTTTGCCTCTTTAGCGATCTTTACCTCTTAGGATTATGCTATAGCAACGAGGAAACAATGTGAATTGCAAACAAGACATTTTCTACCTCGTTAAGTTGAAGAAAGATTTGTAAACCGAACAATAGTGTTAAAGTTATTTTTAAAACTGTAAATCGGTGTACGGTAGCAAATAATTATTTCATCTTATATTTTGCTGTCCGAATATTTTTTCAAAGAATTTTCTTTAAAAATTGGAGTTTCTTTCTTTTCTGTATTTTTACTCGTTAAACTTACAATGAAAGAGAGGGAGTCAGAATGATATCAGTTAAGGAAGTATTAGTGCTTGAAAGCGCAGTCGCAAAAGCATTTTTTTCGACGTCATTCTAAATTAAATGATTACAGATTAATTAAGCACGGAAACAAAACCGAACGCAGAACCGAAGCAGTTCGAAAAAACTATTACTAAAAAAGCTCGATTTCGTTATGATATATTATTGTAAGTGAAAATAAGGATTTTTTAAAACAGTTGATAAATTGTCAAACGATGCATAACGGCTCTTACGGTCCAAATCATATTTATATAGCTGTTAGTGCTCGTATAATATATTGTCTCTAATTGATAAGTTTGTAACGTGAAATTGTAAAATTGAGCATGCATGATACACAAAAGTAAACACCAACTCTAAAAAAACTGAACAGAATCATGAATTGCAATTTTATAAAGGGTCTGGAATCGTCTGGAATCGACTGTGTCGTGTCTTACGGTCCAAATCAATTTATAAAACGCTACTACGGCGGCTGGTATAATGTAATACATTTCCGAAATTGTTCTTAATTGATCAGTTTGTAACGTGAAATTGCAAATTAAGTATGCATGATACACAGAAGTCAACACCACCGACTCTAAAAAAACTGAACAGAATCATTAATTGCATTTTTTTATAAAGGGTCAAAAATCGAAGTTATACATGAATTTATTGTCAGGAATAACATCATATAATATCATCAAGTATAAGCACAATACAGTAAACATGAGTAAAACATAAGTTTAAGTATACAGCGAGATTGAAATTTAAAAATCACATTATAACGTTGAAAGAACTGATTTTTTCAAATTTTACTGCGCTACTGAAACAAAAAAGCACCAAAATAAGACAGTGGAAAAAGTTAACGACACATTAACTTACTGGTTTTCCTGGTACGTAGACACTTGTTCCTGGTGCAATTGAAGGCTGTTTCTGCTGACCACCGCCTACGTAACTGCTTGATGCTCCTTGATTTTGCGACGCTCCTCCACCTGATGCTCCTTGTCCTCCGACATGAACCCCTGCATCGAAAAAATGATAGTTTTGACTGAAAAAAATATTAAGGTAAAAGTTAATACGATAGTACCTTTTGCTGAGCCGACGTATGCGCTTGACGCTCCTGGTTTTTGACCCATCGATTGATTTCCTGAAACGTAAAAGTGACATGTTTGTAAAAATCAAGCACAATTTGTAATCTAAAACTATTGATACCTGATGCTCCTACAGCGCTTGATGATCCCGGTTTTTGGCCCATCGTCTCACTACTCGCTGCTGCTGTTCCTCCTCCTCCTCCGCCGCCTTGTCCAATGTGCACGCTTTGGTTACCAACAGGAACAAAAAAATCTAATTAACAAACACAAAAAGAAAAAAGTAGTTTAAAACTTACCTTGGCCAGGAATAATGAATTGACTTGATGCTCCTTGATTTGACTGTGGTCCTCCTCCGCCTGGTTGCGCGTAATTACTTCGTCCTCCTGCTGGTGCGCCATATGTGCTTGATGCTCCCTGTCTTCCGCCAATATGAACGCTTCCTTGTCCTCCTTATGGGAAAAAAGCATTGGCCATTGAAAAAAGCAAAACGCAAACGATAATTCACATTAAAATACCTGCTCCCGGCGCGACGTAGGCGCTTGACGATCCCGGTTTTTTACCCATCGATTGACTTCCTAAAACGCAAAATTGACGTGTTTATTCATTATGTAGGATCTAAATTACTATTGATACCTGGTGCTCCGATAGCGCTTGACGATCCTGGTTTCTGTCCCATCGACTGACTACCCGCTGCTGCTGCTGCTCCTCCTTCTCTTCCACCCCCGCCGCCTTGTCCGATGTGCACGCTTTGATTACCAGTGGTTGCTTAAGACAAAAGCTGAAGTAACTTCCAAAACTACAAGTAAAAAGTTGTTTAACGCTAACCTTGACCGGGAATGATAAACTGGCTTGATGCTCCTTGATTCGACTGCGCTACTCCTCCGCCCGGTTGATCGTAATTACATTGTTGTACTCCCGCTGAGCTACCTGCCGGTGCGCCATATGTGCTTGATGCTCCCTGTTTTCCTCCAATATGAACGCTTCCTTGTCCTCCTGTTTCGAAACAGAATTGTTCATAAACGCAAAACATTAAATCAAGTTAAAATACCTGTTCCTGGCGCGACGTATGCGCTTGACGATCCTGGTTTTTGACCCATAGACTGACTACCCGCTGCTGTTGCCCCTCCGCCTCCTCCGCCTTGTCCGATTAACACGCTTTGGTTACCAGCTGAAACAAAAAACGAATTAAACTTACAAAGAAACAAGTAAAACGTCGTTTCAACCAACCTTGGCCAGGTATGATGAATTGACTTGATGCACCTTGATTCGCGGGTATTGCTCCTTGACTTTGCTGTCCTGCTGACGATGCTGCCGATCCTCCTGGGGCTACGTATGCGTTTGATGAACCCGGTTTTTGACCCATAGACTGGCCTCCTGTAAAAACGAAAACGCGTTATTAAAAACTATAACGCAAAGTGGTTCCAAAAGGACACGTTACCCGCACCTGGAGCTACGTACGCGCTTGACGATCCAGGTTTTTGACCCATCGGCTGACCTCCTGCGAATCAAAAAAGCATGTTATTAAAAACTGCAACGAAAAGTGATTCCAAATGCACATCTTACCTGCGCTTGGCGAGGCATATGTGCTTGATGCTCCTTGTTTAGGAGCTGCTCCACCTCCTCCGCCTCCTCCGGCCCCGGCGAAAACACTGCTTGGACCTGCAAATAAAATGCCGGTGAGAAATAATATAAAAAACACAGCAAAATAGCTTGCCGCCTCCTCCTCCTCCTGCGAAGACGCTCTCTGGACCTTTTGGCGTTGATTGCGATTGCCATTGTTGCGGTTGTGAACTTGGACTTCCTGCTGCAGCTGCTCCTTGGTTACCACCACCACCCACGAAAACGCTTTGCGGTTGCTTGCCACCGACAAATACACTCGATTGTTTGCTCATGGTTTACGACAACGGTTATACGATTGGAGAACGAAAACAAAAACCGACCGCTCAAAGCGGATACAAGTTAGTAGAATGACAATGTAAGCAACGCAGCGTGCGATGTGTAAAACGGTCACAAAACAGCTCCATAAGACAGTTCCATATTTGACTTCTGGTTGGGAAAGGCAGAATTTGGGTAGAAAGCTAACCGCGCAAACAGGAAAATTTGATGATCGAAACAGTAACGTTTTCACACAAAATTTGGTGCGATTACATCGCTGTACAGCATATGCCCTGTATGAAACAAAATGTAGAACAAAAATACAAAAAAATTTGCAAATAAACGAACAGAACAGAAATCGTGTTTTTCTTGAAAACTTAAGTTAAAAAAAACAATAAATAGATAAAAATTGTAGAACAAAGTTAAGTAATTGAACTTAATTTAAAGAAATGAAGCCATGAATCAAAAATTGCCGCATAAAAAAAGTTCGATTCAAATTCGGAGACTAAATCTTGAAGTTAATTAATGAACGTCCTGATGTAAAATAAACGACAATTAACGACTTGACAAGCCGATTACAGATCAAAATATATTTCATCAATCCGGTTCAGTTTTTTCCGTTTTTGGCAGATAACTGGAAATTGGGTGCTACATAAAAAGAATCGTAAACCCACTCAATCTGTTGCTTTCAAGAATAGTAATTTCCAATCATCACTAAACATTGTTTGTTAAAAATTTAGCTCCATTCATCAACATTCTTCAAAAAGAATCTTTTTTTAGTGAGGCAGTTTACAAACTTGGAAGCATTTTACTTGTATAAAACCGTTAGAATCACCCATAAAAGAAAAAACGACCGAAAAATATGAATTGAGACGGCAAAGCGTTAAATCTTGGTTGTTATCACAGAATTATTAAACAACTCGAAACAAACCGAATGAATAATAAATAAATCATCAAAATAGGATTACTTTTCAAGTAACCTTGTAATATTGCATGAATTTAAAAAATCGAAAAGTAACAATTAACGGATAATTAAAATATAATTGACCAAATGCGATCAGAATAAGGCCGATAATGTCATTTTTTCCAAAATAAATCGCTCAATAGAAAGTAAAGAGAAAAAATAACAAAAGTAATTGCACCGAATACTTTTTTAAGACCTGTTTCAAAAATCGAAAGCTAATAAATCGAATGCAATAAAAATAAAAGGAATACCACTGACACATGTTGAATTGGGTAAAGGAACGGAATCAAAATAAAAAATACATGAAACGATATTAAAAATAAAATGAAATGTCCAGAAATGCTGATGTTATGTTTGCAAACTTATTCCAAAAGTTCAACGTAATTCGAAGGAAACAAGCCAAATTTTCCATCGGGTCCTCGTCCTCGCCACCAACCTTCGTCCGTAAATTCGATATGTGTGATAATATCACCCGGGTCGAACTTTATTTCGGTTTCGTCGGCTAGCAAATCGAACAAAAAAAATTAGTTCATTAAAATCAGGATCTCTGAGACTTTTCAGGTTCAAAAATTTACCCGCTTCGTAATCCCAAAGAGCACGCGCTTGAATACCCAAAGCGGGATTTTTGATCAATTCCGTTTCTAACCCAGTGCTTCGTCGAGGGCTGATCGGGGCAGCAGACGGAATCGGTTGATCCTCCAACGGAGGGGCTAAAAAGGTTCATCACACTGAAAATGCGATAAGAAAAAAAAATTAACGTTTTGTACAATCCCAATCTTGTTCCTCTTCTTCCTGTTCGTCGTCCGAATCGGGTGCTCTCGGAGGTAAAACGGCTTTAAAAGGAGCAACGGGTGCTTGTTCTAGAGGCGGTGGAGGTGAAACGTGATGCGGAGGTAAATCAGCACTTCCTTTTGCATTATCGTAAGTAGACTTCGAAGTAATTCCCTATATACAATAATGAAACGTAAAAGCATCCCGTAAATTAATATATGGAGTCCAAAATTACGTTATGCGAACCGTTTCGGGTGACTATTTCGTAATCATGAGAGTCTCGTTTGACAGGCGATCGAGCCACCTTAAATAAAATGATTTTGGCTTTCAAAGAGCTCAAAACCGTGACACAATTCGAGATCAAAACTGAAAGACGCCAACCTCCGATTTGGGCGCAGTAGGCGATCCAGTTTTTGAGCCGTTTTCGAACGATGGCAATGTTTGATTTTCAGGCATTTCGAAACTTTCGCGCGACGGCATCGGCGGCCATGCTTTTTTCACGAGGGGCGATTTCAGAGACGATTCCGGCGATTTCGGTTGTTCGACAGAAATGTTTGTTTTCTGTTCCCACAACGCTTTCAAATTGGACTGCGGTTTGATTACTTCTTTCACTTCCTAAAATGCGATAAAATTTGAAAACAAACTCCGTTTTATAGATAAGAAGTTGAAACGCACTTGCAAACGTTCTTTCCGTAAACCTTCGCTGCCGACTAGACTTTGACGTTTTACTTCGTTCACGTCTTTTTGACATTCTTCAGTTAAACGTTCCTAAAATTTGAGCAAAATTGACAAAAGTTGTTTCACTTTTTTTCAAAACCGCGGTTAAAGACCTGTAAGCGTTTTTTCTCTTCATCGACGCGTTGTTTTTCTTCCGAAAAACGTCGTTTTTCTTCGTCGATTCGAGCCGATTCTTCTTTCTAAAAAAACACACGATAAAGGAGGTATGAAAAATATTAAAGTACGAAAAAAAATCCTCATACTTCTGCCTGTGACCAAAATTTGTCTCTTTCGGTCGTATTAATGTCTCGGGAAGGGTTGACCCGTTGATAAACTGAGCCCTAGAACAGAAACACGTAATTTTACAGAAAACTTAAAACCGAAAAACTGCACCGACCACATAGCTTGGTTCGTGCGCTGATTCGTTTGTGGGAATGATTTTAGCACCGTAGCTAACTTTTTTCAGAGCATTCATCAAAACATCTGCTTCAACATCGTCTTCATTTCTTGCGAAATGGGTTAAATGACTTCCCTATTAAAGAAACAAAATTGAAGTAAAAAAACCCCAAAGAACTCCACAATAAACGGTCTTTTGTAGAATATACTTTGAAAAAATTTTGCACTGCAGAAATATGACTGGCGCATGCACCCAAACGAGAAGACGGAACGCCTTCTCCTTGCTTGAAAAATTATAAAAAAAATTGACAAAAGCAGTTGCAATTTTTTGTGACTGAAACCACAGAACGTACCCAATTAATTAACATTATTTTCTTCAAACCCGTCGACGGTTCTTTTATTTGGCACACGGCGTACATTATTTTGCCGCTATTGAAACTCGAGGCCATTTCTTCGATACCTCCATCTGAAAGAAGGAGGACAAAAAATTAAACAATTTTTGGCACAGTTCTGTTATAGTTGAAGCATAGGACGGACGAGTTAAAGCTCTGATGTAAGGTGGTAAAAGTTGGAGCCATAAATGTTAAAAATTGTCAAAAAATCAGCAATTTTCAATAAAAACACGAATGAAAGAACGTTAAACAAATTTAATCCTCAAAAACAGACGATTCTAGAATAGTTCACTCACCGCCAGTATCCATAAGTTTTAACGTATTAGAATTTCCATCGTACGAAAAAATTGCCCTTTAACAACGAAAACGGGATGACTTATGGACAAAAAGAAACAGTTAAAAAAACTTGTCGCACCAATCAATCGAATTTTTACCGTCGATAACCGAATTGAAAGCTTTCAACAAATCTTCCTTATGTTGTAATAAATTAATCGACATTTTACAGAAATCAAAATATAAAAAATCTTTCGTGAAATCCAATTCACGACGATGAGCAAAGTTTACAACCTACAAAATTACAACAAATTACTCATAACGTACCACGAATAGTTTCGAGTGTTGACGAAAAACGAAACGTAAACTGGGTTAAAATTTGGACAAAAGAATCGAGAAAAACGAGACACAAATTTCGTCCCGTGTGTCAGGCTACAGTAGATGTGTATAAAAGCCGTAAATCTGTAATTTCCCCAAACCAAGCTGGCCAATGCCGTTCGACGAACGCAATGAGTTAAAATTAAACTTATAAGTACGACTTAATTTTCAGTTAGAAACCGAAAAGGGAAAAAGCAACCACAAACAGTTCCACTTAAAATAAATTGTCAAACGCCGGTTGAAATGTATTTAATTTTCAATAAAAATTCTGTTCCAAAAAAAAAAAAGAAAAAAGATTATTTCACAATTTTAATGCAATGTTTACTCCGAAAGAGAACGAAAAAGTCACGACACAAAAAAGTTCGGGGTAAAGAACAAAATCGCGTTTTACATAAATTCTTTCTCTGATTCGACTACGACAACCGTAACACACCAATCAACGAATGTAAGAAAAAAAAACAAGATAATGGAACTCAACAATCATAAACATTTTACATTTAGTTAACAATTCCATTCGCGAAAACGTGAAATATAAAAAAGCGACGAAGAAGAAAATAAAGGCTAATGACGTTAAGACGTTCGGACGTAACGGTCGCAAATAAGCCATCACCGTTTCCAACCTCGTTCAATTTCCGGAACATCTTCGTCGATCTCTCCGAATTGATTATCATCCGACGAAACCTTAAAGAAAGATTAAAATTCTATAAAACAAATACGTTCGCCATAGCGCATAAAATACAAAACTTACGTCGTCTTCATCATCTAAAGTAGCTAAAATATCCTGAGCAGTCATTTCGGCTTTTGAATCGTCTTTCTCAGACGGAATTTGACTACGTCTATTGAACCATTGAATATCAAGAACTTTATTTTGAAATTCTTTTCCTAAAGCGATAGCCTAAAAAAGCAACAAAAGTGTAACATTTCGAAAACGGAAAACATCGAAAAATCGTGAATACTTTTTCGGCATCTTTTCGCAATTTGTAGACAACTAAAGCGCGGTACGGCTGATCTTTTATTTGATGCAAAAATTCGATATCTTCGATGACTCCGAACTCAGCCAGATGTTCGATCAGAGTATCTTTCTCGCTCGGATTAAATCCGACGACCATTAAATCCCTCGGACGCTTATCCAAAACGGTGTGCGCCGGAACACGACGAGGTTGGCGTCCGCCTCGAGCCCCTTGACCGCTCTGGGCGTTATTCGTTTGTTGTATCGGAGTACTCGTATTCATGCCGCCGCCCATTGTCATGTCGTTCAAAAGCATAACCTCACGACGTAAGTCCATTAATCGACGATGTAAATCAGTGGTATCGCCGCCAGATTGTTGTTGATTAATCATTTCTAATTCTGTGTCTAACAAGTTACGTTCAACCTGAAGCAAAAAATGTGCCGTTTGAAAAATATACCGAGGTTATAAATGAATGCGTAGAGGTAAAAAACGGATTTTACCTGCTCCTTCGTTTTCGAAGCTGGTGGCGGCGGCAGTTTAATTTCGTTCAAATCGTCTTTCAATTGTTTGATACTTTTTTCGACCACTTTTATAGTCTAAAAACGTTTGAAACGAACAATTAAGAATCGTCGGTTTAGAATTTAAAACAGCAAGTAGAAAAAACGTACCTTGAGAATTTCTTTTCTCTGAGCCGGCAATTTGCACTTGTCCAATTGTCTAATCAACGTTTTCTGCTGTTCGATCTGTTTAGCGAACAGATCACTTTTCGCTCGTTGCAATTCAACCTGTTTCCGGTAAACATCCTGAAAAGAAACGAAAAAAGCCGTGACAAAAACGCAAAATGTTGACAGGAAACATGGTCACCTTTTCCATTTGTAATTGTTTTTTCGCTGCAGAAATTCGTTGCGTATGAACTGGTTGTTGTCCAATGGGATAAGGTTGATGAGGCGCGATAGCGTCTTGAGATAATTGTACGGCTGCCGCCGCCGATTTCAAAGCAGCCGGATTGTAAACCGTTTTCGTCAAACTACCGGTTGTAGACAAAAGAACAGACTAAGAAATAAAAAATACTTTGAAACAATGTTTACTTTTAAGAAACGTGATTAAAATTTACTCGACGATTGCCGTCGGCGTCTTCCGACGGATCGCTCGAACGCGGTTTCATACTGGTATCGTCAACCGACGTACTCGGATCCAACGGCGCCGGGCCCAATCTGTCCTTCACCGACGGTCGTTCAGAGATCGCTTCGCCGGCGGCTAGCCCATCTTTGTTGTGCCAAAACATACGAATAAAACGATTGTTGAATATCGGCGCCGTCGATTTGTACGCCGCGACGGCCTGCTGCCGATTCGAAAATGTAACGAGAGCAGCTTCGGGGTCATTTTGGTAGCGAACCTAAACATCGAAGAAAGTCTGTTACGTTTTCGACGCGTTTCGCGAATCGAGAAGTTTCTGCCTACCTGTATGTTAATTATCTGTCCGAATTGCGAGAAATGTTCGTTCAACTTGGCAATTGTATTGAACGACGTCGGAATTCGACGCACTTCCAATGTACAATTCGTTTTATCGTACGGCACTTGCGACATGATAGGAGGTTGACGAGACGACGGTAAATGACGTTTATCCGGACGAAAACCGAAAGAGGACGGTCCGACGATTCGAACTGTAGAAAGCATCGACGGCTGCTGCTGTTGTTCGCCTTCGGCCAAAGTAATCAATTCGCGAGAACGATACGGTTGTTTCGCCTAAATATGAAGAACATGGCAAATATGTGTTTTCAAATAGGTTTGACATAAAAAAAACAGGAACACACATTTGCGAACGGCATGTTGTAATTTGGCGGCGGATGGTTCCACATTTGGGGCAACGGTGGTCCGTAGGAAGATGCTGAATTCAAATTAGATGGCGCCGTGCTCGACGTCGACGACGATATCGAAGGCGCCTCGGGATTGTACCCTTCGGTTGCAGCAGCGAATCCATGTTCGACGCCGGGCGGCGGCGGCACGGGGTTATAGCCAGGTGGTGGAAGTGAAAAATCGACCGGAGGCGGAGGCGCTTTCACTAAAAACGCGAAACGAATAATTGCTCCGTATTCGTTACAAATTCTCGCACAACGTGTAGTACTCGTTATCATTCGAGGCAAAGAAACTTCTTCAACAACAACCGGATCGGGTCCGTGATCAAACTGGCATGAATCTCCTCGCATACAGTATCCTTTCTCTGAAACAAAAACATTGAGATTAATTATAGAAACGAGTACTGCAATTTGAAAGAAAAAATAATGGAAAAAACGTCGCTTACCGTCGTAATCGCGACATCGTTGACGTTTACGTTTTTTGTCCTTTTCGACGACTACGCGCACCCTTTCAGTTTCCGGCGGCGAACCGTCAATGGAACCGACGGGTAACGAATTGTTTTCAGAAATAGGCGTTCCATCGCGAGATCTTTGTCGAATTCGTTCTGAAAGGAAAGAAGTTTAACGACGATAAGGTTTTCGCTTCAAAATTCGCCAGTATTTCGGGTCTACCTCGGCTCAATGGTCGCGGTTTGCGATCTTTCGGCGACGTTTGGCGTCCGTGACGAGATTCTCGATTTTCCTTGTCGCGATCGCGACTTCCGACGACTAGCGCCGACGCGCCGCTGCTGTGTTGCCGAATCGATGACGCTTTTTCGCTGATAAGTTTACGATTTCGGTCCTTGCTTCGCGAACGAGATCTACTTTTGGTCGTCGATCTGCTGCGTTTCACGGGTCGTTGTTGTTCTTCGCGACTTCGTCGACGAGTCGACGACGTTTGGCTACCACTCGTTCGTTCTTCGGCTTCTTTCGTGAGTCTCGATAAATCACCGGACACGTGCAAATTAAGTTCCGGCGCAGTCGAAACGGGCGTCGAAACGCCGCCGCCGCCACTGGAAGTTGAAACGTTCGGAAATTCTGGTTTCGCGATTGTGGACGTTAAATACGATTTATCTCGAATAACGACGAATAACTGCTCAACGAAACTTTTCGTCTCTACACAAACATAAAACATTAGTTACACAAAGTTACAAAGCAATGAAGCAAAAGAAAGTGTAATAATTGCAGAGAAAATGTGATAAAAACGAATTCGTATAAGATAATTTGCATTCCAAACACATTTTCACATATATTTTGTTTTACATAGAATATTTGTGTGCATTAAAAAGAAACAGTTATACGGATTTTACTTACTTTTAAGGAAAACCTAAAGTAAGTTACCTTTTTGAAGAAATACGTCCAATTGATCTATGCAAAAATCTTTTAATTCCTGTTCAGCTTTATCCTTTTTTAATAAGGCCATAACGTATTTTGCTAACGCGGCCGGATCGGCATCGCATCTGCAAAACGAAACGTAACAATTGTAAGTATTGAAAAAACGTTTACCAGTTTACTTTAGTTTTAATTTCGTAATTACTGAAAAAACAATGAAAAATTGCTTACATCGGCGATAATGTATTCGTTAACCATGTTCGTAAAGTTTCGGAATGCTCAATAAGCATAATTTTAATTAATCGAACGTGTGAATCTAAATTTAAACTCGATCTAAAATGCGAAATTTTGCTCCAACCGGGAAATTTTCCCGATCAACAAAACATTGCCAAATTTGCATAAAGTTGTTTCAATTTGCAATAAAGTATATCTTCCTTGATTTATTTTTATGTTCTGCATTGAATTCGATCGCCTTGGTTTCTTCGCCAGTATTTTTTCCTTGTTGTTATAAATAACACGTTTGAAATAGACAATATTTGTAAATTAATTTGCAAATTATCGATAAAAACAACATATAACGCAATTAAACCACAAAACACAATCATTGTTATGCAGCTTGCAAGCGATTTTTGGTAAATTTCTGATAAAGGGCACTTTAGCTGGAAAACTGTTTCATGAAACATGATTCATTTTTGCATTCTAAAACGATTATATATATATATACATCGAGCGTATATATAATATATATATATATATATATACTGACTATATACGAGACTACATCGAGCGTAAGAAAGATAAACTTATAGAGGCTGTTCAACAGAGTGGAGAACATAAACGAAAAATGGC
>JAQGBA010000215.1:0-50984 GCA_034698125.1 Prionchulus punctatus | reverse complement strand
CAGCATGGTGGGAGTCGCCGTCGAAAAAAAGTGCAGATTCGTTCGAAAAAGTGAGGATAGGTTTAGGAACTCGTTTGTAGCAAGTTGGTGCAAGTTATCGTTTGTTGCAGTAAAGTCGAAGTAACAAATCGGTAATGGACATCGGTGAACGCGTCGATGCAACACTTTTATACAACGTTTCGAATGCAGCATTTGAGCTACTGATTTACCTGGCAATAGCAAATCGGTCTCGGATATGCGTAGGCGTATATGTAGAAACAAAGGCAGTTGCCGAAGCCGACGATCCAAGTGGACACCGTGATGGTTTTCGTGCCAATGCCAGCACGTTCGCTATCCAATTTGCCCTTCAGCGTCGCAACTAAACGTTCGAATCCGATGCCGACGATCGACATGATCAACGTTATGAAACAGGCGGTGAACGGCACTTCGATCAACGAACATAGCGTCGTTTCGATTTTCATCCGTTGAAAGCCCAAAATAATTAAGAACGCGTGATACGACGTCAATCGGACGAACATGAATAAGCTCGATAAAAACACGGCGATGGCAAGATTTTTCAACAGTAAATGCACGTTTGGATGAAAATTGCGCACTTTGAATAAGAATCGTATCAATAAAGCGTTCAGAATCGTCGCTAAACCGGACAAAATCGCCAACGAGACGGTCAACGCGATGAACGCGTCGTTGACTTTGTTAGAACAAAGTTTCGCGGCGGCCGACGACGATTCGTTGGTCATCGACGCCGACGCGCCGACGTCGTCCATCGGGTATCTTACTGTAGTGCGATTCATGGATGATTCCGATTTTTGTCGACAAACCAGTCGGCGGCTAACAAAAAACTGGCGTCGACATTTAACGAAAGGAATTCATATAATGAAATGTCACGGCACAATGGACGACGAAAGATTGATGAACGAAATTTATTCCGAAAGCTTAAAATTTAATGGCGGAAACTGTCGGACGCCGTACGTTTTCTCGTCCGAAAATCAAATCAAAATCTAAACTTTTCGCGCGCGATAATATGATACGATATTATATGTACTTTATTTCTTGCTCGGAACTATCGAGCAAGAATAAAATAAAGACGAAGCATAAATTTATTATTCGCCGCGACGACGACGACGAACCAACAACGAAGACGGGAAAGAAAGTAAACCGGACAATTTAATGCTTCATTCGATTTTCATTTCGAATGGGTGCAAAAATTGATGCGAAAAACGTTCGCTTTCCACGCTAGCTAGCAAGCCATCGACCGACGGCGAGCGGCGAACGAAGCCCGTTCATCATTCTCGACGAAAATAATATTGATCACGGCAAAAGGCAAAAACGGAAACCATGTAATTAAAATGTTAAACTCAAGCAAAAATGAATAACTTTAACTTGTACGTCGTACGCCCTCTAGCGTACTTAGCGTGATGAGATCAAATATACGAAGTTATGTTTGTAAATGTTGCTCGGATAACATGTGACGCCCGAGACATAAGCCAAAACTTGACCTTTACGAAGTTTAGCTTGAAAAAAGCGTGTCTAGACGCGAAAATTGCCTGAAATGCGTGTTTCCGAGCAAATTGGCTCAATGATTATTTTTAATTGAATTTTAGCAATAATTAATTATCAACTGTAATCAAGTATAGTTGGATAAATGTTGCTCAAAGTCATGTGCAACTCAATTGCGAAATTAATGAGTACGAATTCAAAGAGAATGAAGTGATGATGAGCAAGTGATTAGCTTCTAATTGTGATATGCGAGCAATTTACTTGTATCAAATCACAACTGATTAAGTTAGCCAGCGATCGATTGATCGAAATGACAAGTAACTGGTCAAGCACTTAATAATTAATTCATTAATCAAACCGATCGATGTCAATCAAGTTATCGGTCAAAAAGCATGCAGTTGGTGTGTAGATTTATCAAGTGCAAGGAAGATAATCGAATATTCGATCATTAAATAAGTAAAGTCAACCGCTGCGAGTTTTAGTTTTACAAAGAGATACAACTGAGTTCAGAAATGATTACCAGTTAGCTGCATCGCTTGTTACTGATCATACAGTTCCACAAGGCCAGAAACAAATGAAACGATGATATGAGAATTATTTTTTAAAATATCAGAGGTCTAACAGTGACGCTTCGATTGTAGTGGGGATCAAAAGGCAACAAGCAATAGTTCGGTAAACTTGCAATTGACTGTTAGTTTGTAATATCAATCGTAACTGGTCAAGTAGATCCGCAAGAACGGAAACCAGAAACAGCGTGCATGGCGTGTTCTAAAACTAATACTAAAAATGTCATTTTTAAAAAAAATTTTCAGTGTTAAGTTAGTACAAATTGTTTTCACCTGCAACGGTTCTGTACGCTCTCCTGTATGATCGAGAGCTGATTGCTATTGTTTTATTGTACACGATTGAGCTAAACCGTGTCCTGATTATACTACGCTGTAGGTAGTGTAGGTTATATCGCAGAAAGAGCGAGGAGAGTGTGGGATTTGTTGTCATCGTTATAGGAATTGGAAAAGATTAGATAGATTGTGAAAGTTGTTTGGAAATGTGCGTCGAAAATAAAACTAGAAAAGTTGAATGAATGTAAATGAATGATGAATGTGTTTGGATTTGGAAAATAGAAATGAGAAATGAGTTTGAGAAATGTAAATATAAATGTTGAATGAGAATTGACTATCGTCACACACCGCATAACGTTATTAGCATTTGACAAGGCAATTTTGCTCTTCACGTGCTGAGAAGGTTTACAGTAATACGGTAAATGTTCGTAAATAACTCCCGGGGTTATTTTATTTCGAATGAGTGTGACCAGGGGGTATTTTCGAGGGGGCGGGGTATTATTTTTGAGGGCATTTTGTCATATTTCAACCTCCCTCAAAGTCACTATACATCCATAATAATGACTAAAAACGCTGAAAATTTTCAAACACAAGCCTTCTTCAAATACATTTTCTTCTGGTTTTGCTTTGTAAATCACCATTCTCTAATAGACTTCAGCTGACATCATTACCTACGAATATCTCATCCTAATATCCTTTTTTGAAAAATAGAAAAAAATTGTCATTTCTAGTTTGCGGCGCAAAAGGCGCCAAAAGGAGAACAGAAAGGGAAGTCAAGTATTGATGTGATGACAGCATACAAAATACTGTAGGATATATCACTCACCATCAACTCTGCACATCTCTGGACTGCATTATCTCATCGTAGACTGAATCAAGGAAGTTTATACGATATTGACAAGTAACAGAAAGTGCCTCGAAATTCTCGAGGTTTCTTTACGGCAACTTGTTATTAATTCTCTTGCGCCCTTCACAAGTTTACCTGAAAAAATATAGTTCAGTTTAGAAAGTCACGAGGGCAATCAGTGACCAGTACCGTCGGCAACTCAACGGCATCCCTGGTTAACTCGGCTAATGTTTCTTTGGCGATGGCATTCGTAAACCGAGCGCACAGATCCGAATGACGTCGGTCAGTTTCATCCAGTAGGCATCGCATGGTTTCTTGAAATTGTCACAGTGCTCTTTGATTTTGTTAATGGAGTGAGGATTCGCATCTTTGCTTCTGCCAGTCGTCTTCCATGTCACTGATTTCAGTCTGCTTTTGAGTTGCTAACCATTCAACTCGATCGAAAAATTGTTGCATTCGGTCTTCAATACGCTCACGTATCATGGTTATTTGATTATTAAATTTCACGATGAAATGTCTTTCACTTTCTGTCGCCAATGCAAGATGGTCCTTGGATTCCTTCGCTAGTTCTTCATACAGTGTCATTTTTTCTTTAAACAGGTCCCCATACATGTGGAACATTTTTGCGCTCGATACGGTCAACCAAAGGTGTCGTTACAGCGAGCGGTGTTGATTTTCCTCAATACACGATGTGAGCAATAGTTCTGAGTCGATTGACTGCATTACTTCATCTTCGTTGTCGTCGTCAAATAATTCACTCGTATCGTTCATCGGCCTAGACAATTGGAATCCAACCCGAGTCGAGGAAAGATCGTACGGAAGTCAGTTCCGTTCGGCCCTCGGTCCTCCATTTGTCAATCCTCGTCGTAATGTGTTGGTACAGCATCCAATTCCTTTTTTTGGCTCCGTGGTGCCTGGTACCGGCTGCTGCGGTTGCATCACGTCGGCTGGCAGAGGATGGAGCGTCTGATGACCAGTCCAACCATCAGCCAAGGGTTGACCGCCCAACTTTGCCGGCCGCCACGTCGTCATCCGTCGTTTCGTTTGCTTGCGGTCGTGGTCGCTTGCTTGTGATTTCCTCTGATCTGCTGTACGTTTGCTTCGTCGGTCATTTGAGACATTTGATTATCCACGGTACTCTCTTCGTCATTTGGGATTATCCCCGGGACGATCGTCGACTTCGTGATTCGAATTGATTCGGATTTGCGTCTTGTCCCCCTCACAACCTGTGCAGCTGGTGTGGATTTCGTCTTTGTTTTTGTTTTCGCAAATGCCCTGTCTGGAAAGGGTGTCACTCCGCTTTCGTTTAACAACTGTATTTGCTGGTATCGACTGACCAATTTTCAGCCTCCAAGCGAAAAGTCCAACAAGCCTACTTCAGACTTCGCCACCGGTGTTTGCTTTGACTTCCCGTTCCGTCGGGATTCGGCCAACACGTCGTTCCAAATCGCGGAATTTTCCAGATTTCTATCTGAAAAAAGTACAAATCGCTCCAAAAAATAAAATTATGAAAGCAAAAACGGCGCTTAACTTTAGGAAAACTATGGGAACCTTGTTGTCAATCGAGAAAAACAGCGCGGACAAATTTTCGCAATGAAAATCGTCCCAGCCCAGACAAATTCTCGGCAACAAGTCAACTAACAAAATAAGAAAAAAGTGAAAAACGTCGTGAGTTTTCCAAGCCAGTTGGGTTGTGAAAGTGGGAAATGTTCTCCAAGGGTGTTAGCTACCTATTTTCCTTGATGGCTTGGCGACCGCTAGTTTACTTGACCAGCGAAGTCTCGTTAGGACTTTTTGCTATGTTACAATAAGTATAATGTAGAAAATCACTGTCATTTTATACACAGTACCTATCAAAAAATTGCTAATATTGATGACTAAGTTTTCACCTAGGGAGTGTAAACCGTACAACCGCGCGGATCGGTCGGTTGCTGTTTATGCTCCGCCGTTTGTTACACATCCTGTATGGCAAACTATACAGTATTTGGTTGCCTATTATACGTTATACAATCCGTTTCGAAAACAAACGAACTTTTGCAAATCGGACAACAAATCGCGTGGCACTTTCGGCTAGAATGGCTAAATCGACCAACTGGGAAGAAAGCAGGATGAAATTTCGAGATATTCTGGCGTTGGCGACGAGAAACTCTTGATTTACCACAATCTCATACGGTAATCTTGCGGCCGACTTCCGGTTTATGGCGTTTCGTTTGGTTCGTTTGGTTCAGAAGAAAAAATTGTCTTTGAAAGAAAATACCTTGTGTGATCAATTTGTCAAAATTTCGTATGTTTTTCGTTTCGTTATTAATTTTTTCTTGACTAATCCTTGATTGCATAACGTGTCCAACGTTCAATTTGCGCATAGCCGCAGCTCGTCTTGGTAGTGCTTTAGTAAATATATTATGTAGTAAATCAACAAAAATGTGATTCGGCTTCTCCCCATTCGTAGTTGAACAAGTGTTTCGTCGTCGGATTCTAACTTAGGCTTAGGCTTAGGCTAAGACTTAGGTGAAACAGCCGGATCACATTTTTGTTGATATGGTTAAAGCACCACACCTGGAAAAGCACTAACCGGATTAAGGGCAAAAACCGGGACGAGCTCCAGCTATGCGCGAGTCAACATTCATTTATGCCGATTTCACGGGATTAAATCAAATCAAATTAAATTAAAGTTTCACACAGACAACATTTTTGCCCAAATATACTGAATACACATGCGTGGAAGCAAGTATACGTGATGTAGAAATGTTCTTTATATTGTTATAATGCAATGTAGGTTCTATCAATCAAAAATATATGATTTGCATTTGCTGACATGCAGGCATTTCATAATTAGAAGGAATGAAAGTGACCAGCTCAATGTCTGCAGATAATTTATTAAAAGATACGAAAACGCCTGCTGTTGAAAAAGAAAAAAAATTTGGAAATACTTGATTTTATAAAACTGTGCAATGGCAATCGCTTATCATTTTATGCACAGCAGATATCAAGAACGGTTAACATTGATAACGTGACTAAAAGTACTATTCAATGTTATTTACTGATTTACGGACTATTCAATGTTATTTAAACAAATTTCAATCAAAGTTAAAAAATCAAGCATAAATATTGCACTATTCAAGCGATATTGAGCATTTTTTCGAAATCATCAAAAATTAAGCGAAATCAACCCGTAAAATTGTCAGCTCGACCGACAGGTTTCATTATAGTTTCGATTGGTTTTTGTATTTGTCGTTCCTGTACAGTGTCACGACTGCAGCGCCACCTATGCCGAAATTGTGCTGCAAGCCGATTCGAGCGTTGGGCACCTGACGAACTCCGCAATCGCCTCGCAACTGCGATACCAGTTCGAAACATTGAGCCAATCCGGTTGCACCAATCGGATGTCCTTTGGATTCCAAACCGCCAGATGGATTCACAACGACTTGATTCATCCTAAAAAGTTACTGACCAGTACAGAAAATTTGTTTTATCTAGCCTAATCAGCGTACTTGTATAAAACGTTTTGACCTTCAGGCGATTTCAACCATCGACCGTTTCGGACGAACTCGGCGCCCTCACCCTCAGGGCATAGACCCAAAGCTTCGTACATCAGCAACTCGTTGGCCGAGAAACAGTCGTGGACTTCGACCACGTCGACGTCTTTCGGACACAGATTTGCTTCTCTGAAAACAATTTTTGAGAACTATTCGTTCGTTTTCAAAAACTGCATCGAATCTATTCACTTGAAACATTTTTCGGCGGCTGCCTTGGCCATATCGTAGCCCGATAACGATACGAAGCCTCGATTGAAAGTGCTTTCGGTATCAGTGACCATTTGCTGACCTACGATTTCGATGGCCCTTTTGGACATGGACGAACGTTTATTGAGAAATCCTTCCGAGCAAACCAAAGCGCACGCCGACCCGTCGGCGGTCATCGACGATTGATGACCAGTGATCGGTGAGCATATCATTCGATCGGCCAGAGCCGTTTTTACATCGGGCAACGGCTTCTTGTAGAAGCAAGCCTTCGAATTCCACTGGCCTTGAGTTCGATTTTTGTACGCGATAAATGCAAAATCCTCATCTTGGCAGGTCGGATATTTTGCTTTGTACTCTCGTGCGGCGTACGCGTAAATTTTGATCACTTCCGATGTCATTTTGTTTAAACCATTCAAATTATCGGACGAAGCGTTCAATTGCACGATTCGATTGAAATGACGGTCGACGGGCGACGTTTTGTCGTTGTATCGTTCGCTCAGGCCTCGCTCCATCTTTTCGAATCCTAAAAACAAATTATCTCACTGGCTGAAGCGATTAACAAGCACAAAATTGAATTTCACGATCACTGTCTAATTTTACCCAGTGCCATGACGCAGTTGTACATTTTCGATTGTACCAGATGTCTGGCGAGCATCAAAGCGCTCGAGGCGCTGCTACAGTTGTTGTTTACGTTGAACACTGGAATGCCTGGAAACATTAAAATTCCCGTCAATATTTTTGTTTTTGGAACGCTCTTACGGGCGCTAATCTGTACCTGTAAGGCCAATTTCATAAACAGCTCTTTGACCGCAAGTGGGTTCACCATAGCAATAGCTGGCCACCACAGCATCTACATCCTTGTATTGCAGACCAGCATCTTGCAAAGCGTTTTGGCCTGAACAGTTAGCAAGCCAATTATTAATCCTGTGATGACGTCATTCAGGTTACTGTAGACCCACCAGCCTCCTTCGCCATGTCTGGATAGTCCCATATTTTTGTTAATGGACGTTCAAATTTTGTCATACCAACGCCAACAACGAACACTTTCGACATTCTGATTGAGCAAGTTTGAATTTCGTTTTAAAAACTTCGACAACTTGTTTCGAAAATGGACACTTAATTCTGATTTTTTTGAAAGATGTGTCATCAAATGTGGTTTTTGATGTCGCAATTTAAAACTACTTCGCCATTTTTCGGAAGAAATTTATTTTATTTTTTCCAAATCAAAAAACTTTCACTATATAAAACAAACGCCTCTAGATCGTGTACTGTATACTGTAATATTGTACATAAAACGAAAAAAGTATTATAGAAGAAACAAAAACAACGAAATTTCGACGACCTTAGCGAACGTTTGTCGACCAAAAATAGAAACACAAGAGAAAAAAACGTATAAATTTTCGACCTCTAAACATAGAAAAAACAACAAAAAATTTGACTGAAATTAAAATGAAACCGGACGAGAAAAGTGTTTTTCGAAGAAAAACTAAAATTGTATCATAAAAATTTGTTTGCCGAACAAAAGAATAACAGAAAAAAAACGTCACGAACGAGCGCAAAAGTAATATGTACAGCGAAAAATGACCCATAAAAACAAATTTCCATCCCAAAAATGATTCTCGGGTTGCTCCATCCGGGGACTAAATATAATTCTCAACAAATATATAAATTTTTCACTCGACATTTTTCTAAACCCTAAACGCGCCTTTTTCACATTGATCAACAAAAAATATATAATACGATTACAAAATAAACAAAAAATCTCTCGGACAGCCAATTATATCGTACCAAAAAGCGAAACGACAAAAAATTTGTTTTATATGTACGAAATTAATTTATATTTTTAATATTCATAAAAAAAGAGAAAAAATATTTCTTAAAAAAAACTTTTCACCTGAATTTCAGCTCGAGAGGTCGTACTGGCTGCAAAAAAAAACGAACTCAAATTCTTACAAAACGAGGGAAAAACTCGAAACGTAAAAACAAAATTTCACGTTTTTTCGTTTCCGTTTATTTCCTTTAACCGAACTTTTCGAGGCAAGATTAAGCCGAAAAAACCCACGAAAATTGTCTTCGAACTGATCGCGTCGGTACAAAAACAGTTTCTACATAAATTTTTTGTTTTTAAAAAAATCTCTATGATACAAAAATTACCCTAATCCAAAAATGTTAACCGAGTTTTACGTACATATTCCTTATCAATTCGCTAGCCCAGCCAGTTTAATAATGATAATTAAGAAAATTATACTTTTTTTTTCACCGTTTCTTACATTTTCTAATCGAAAAACCTGCCGCAAAAACAAGCAAAAGGCAAAAATAGAAACACTGGGTAAATGCCTCGAAAAATTACAGTTGGACCGACTTGAGAACATTTTAGGATCACATATGACGAAAAAATGAAATTGAAAGTGTCGAAATTGCTTCAAACGAAAAGTTTTGCTTGAAAAGTGCCAAAATTTGCTTAAAAATGCGTTAAAATTAATTTTTTAGGTGATGAATCGAAAAATGTTCTCTAAACTTCAAATAAATTCTCTAAATGAACCGGATTAAATCCCGTAACGGAGAAAAATCAAACGAGAAAAAAAACTACAAATTAAAAAAGTTTTCACCGGACGACCTAATGATTCAGAAAAATAACGAAGATACGAATTATACCGGTTTTGAAGCGTAAAAACAAAAAAACAAAAACAAAAAAACTTTAGTAAATCTAACACCACGTAAGATTTTCCAGAACGAAAATTGAAACACACCGCGTTTTTCGAATTGCACACCGGATAACTTTTTATGTTTTCAAAAAAGATCATAAAACGAATAAAAAAAAAACGAATAAAAGGCGTAAAATAATCGCGAAAGGGAACCTAAATCGTGAGTTCGTGTACTTTTTGTTTGTTTTTTTAACGAATTTAAAGGCAAAAACTGTGTCTGGACAGTGAGTTTCGAAACGGACGTCGAAAACGCGTTGGAAAATCAAAAATTGCGTTCCGACGATGAGCGACGCCGACGCAGGCGATAAACTTTTGCAAAGAATTAATTTTTTTCCGCGTGTCAAGATTCGTTGTGGCGAGCGACTTTTTTCGACGACGACGACGACAAATTTAGTTTGGCGTCGGACGACGATAAATCCTCGGCGACGTCGTCTTCGTCGTCGTCGTCGTCCGAATTCGAATCGTCGTCGTTCATTTCTTGTTTCACGCGTTTCGTCGGCGGCGCGTCGACGTCCATCGATTGACTATAGTTGTTTAGTCGTTTCGTCAGTTCGGCCAACTGGTCCAAACTCAACGACGACGTTTGACCGTCGGCCAGTAGTCCGCCGCCCGTGGCAGCGGCCCGTCCGCTGCCGGACATGTTGAACTGAGTTTGAAGCCAACTTAAAATGTTCTGATTGGCGCCGACGGCCGTGCCCGTCAACGGCATCGACAGTAGACTGGCGGCGGCGTTGGCCGTCGCCGAATCGCTCGGCGATTGAGCGTCACCGCCGCCCGACGCCACGGACGTACCGGCGCCGCCGGTCGACACGGTCAACAAGTTTTGTTGTTGTTGATTGCGCAACGCCGTATTGTGATTGACGACGCACTTGCGCATATGTTTCTCCAATGTGCTGTGCACCGAGAACGGCATGTAACATATGTAACAGTGAAACGTTTCCTAAAAAACAAAAAAAGCGCACTGGCTAGTGACGTAAGTAGACCATAATTGAGACACGAGACTATAGTTCAATAGATTTCGACGTTGCAACGAGACTGTAGTTTCAAGGGGAGACTACCGTAGGTAATGAAACTATAGTCGTACAGAAACTATAGTTGAACGGTCTATAGTTGAATAGAATTATAGTTGTCGGTTACCTTTCCTTGCTGGCCGTGAGTTTTCATATGTCGAGTCAACTTGCTACTTTGAGCGCATGCGTAAGGGCACAATTGGCATTTGTACGGTTTCTCGCCGGTGTGCGATCGAAGGTGGACGATTAAATTCGATCGGTTCGTGAAAACCTGCGAGAGAAGCAAAAAAAAGGTTAATCCGCTTAGTAACGGGAAAATAATCGAAATTCGCTTACTTTTCCGCAATAATCGCATCGGTCCGAACGTTTGTCGCGTTGTTTGAGCGCCGACGAGTTGGAACTCGAATTCAACATGCTCAACGACGTTTCTGGGGTCGTCGGACTTTTGCGACCTTCGCCGCCTCGTGTTTTCGAATGCGACGACGGCGCCGAAGCGCCGCCCGCCGACGGGCTATTTTGAGCGGCGGCGAGCAAAGCGGCAGTTTTCTCGCCGATGGTCGAGCCCGTTTGACCGGCCATCATGCGCAGCGTATTGTAATACTGTTCGAGAGCGAGCGGCGGCGACATCCACATGCCTAAACGTGAAAAAACAAATCGTGAAACTTAAAAATTATCTCGAAAAACAGATATCCAGTAGATTTACCGAACAAATTTTGCATTTGCGACGCCGGACTAACGGCTCCGTCGACGGTCGACGGCGCCTTGGACGCCGCGCGCAATCGTCCCAAATCGTCAATCGTCGAATCCTTGGTCGCTTCCTCTTCGTCGTCGTCGTCGTCCATGGACGCGATCGCCAGCCCGTGACCGCCGACGTCGTCCTTACAATCGGACACTGTCGATTCGGATCGTTCTAAAACGCCGTCGTCGCCGGCGGCGTCCTTGCGCCGCTGGTCGCCGGTGTAAGGCATCAACAATAGGCCGTCTTCATCGTCGTCGCTCGAATCGTTTTTCTCGATGCCGCTCGCCTCTTTGGCGTCCTCGACGGGCAAGCCCGCTTCGTCGGCGCTGATCTCGCCACGGTCGGCGTGACACATGATATGCTTGTGATACTTTCGACTTTTGGAGGTAGTGAACCCGCAATGGGGGCATTTATGCGTTGGCAAAGCTGCAAACGAAACAAAAATCGTGACCGGCCGTCGTTCGAAAGCGCCTATAGTTCACATTTCAACTATAGTTCGCGTGAAACTATAGTTCAAGAGACAGACATCGATTGTTCGCTCGCCACTCACCAAATTTTGCTTCATCGCCGTCGACCCGTCGTTTCGTTTCTTTGCACGTTTCGGTTTCGGGCGAAATTTGTTGATCGCTGCCGCGGCTCGACCCTCGCGACGTCGGGCTTATGAAACTAGTGCCGCTGTTGTCCGACGACGGACCGACGACGATGTTGTTGTTATTATGGGACGACGGCACGCCGTTCGACTTCGTCGCAAGTTCGATCAGTTTCTCGGAATACAACGACTCGAATTTAATCGCGCCGCTTTTCGAACCGCCGCCGCCGCCGCTCGTCGACGAACGATGGTGATGATTGTTGTTCGTCGTCGTCGATGCGACGGCGTTATTGAAAAGACCGGGAAAAACGCCGCCCAATTGTTTCGTCACAGCCAACAGTTGATTTTGAGTAAAATCCTTCGATCGATTAATGGAAGACTGACCAACGCCACCGGTCGGCGTCGATGACGTCCACGACGATAAGTCTGTAATAAAACCAATAACACAATGTGATTCGCGAAAATGACACGAAACGTCGCTAGCCACGACAGATTTTTTGCTTACTCGCCAACCATTCGGTGAATCCAGAGGCGTTATCTGTTTGATTATTATTGTTGTTTTTATGCGCGGCGTCGACGATCGGATTCGGTGCGTCTTCGACGTAAATGCGAATATTGTGGGCAGTTTGAACGTGTTGAACCAATGAATAGAGATCAGGCAACTGGTCTCGACATGTACTGCATATATACGTCGAAAAAACTAAAAAAAAAACGTCGTGCTATGCTATTAATCTGTGTCAAAAACGAAACTACAGTTCAGAAGTGACTATAGTTGCTGAACGTCCTAGAGTTCACACAACTATAGTTGCATTCAACTATAGCCCACTGGAAACTACAGTTGACCATAATAAAGCGAAACACTCGATGTGAAAGTACATAAACTCGAACGAATCGGCTTTTTTGTCAAGATAGTTTCCAGTCGAAACAGAAAATTTGTTTCATTCGCTCGTTTTCGAACCGGTTTTCACTCGCTAACCTTCGCCATTGTTACAACAAAAAAAATAGAAATTACTCATTACTGATCAATCTTACATGAAAACTCCGGCGTATCCGTATCTGTTTCGGCGTCGCGTACTTCGACCATACAATTCGTAATCGGATTGAACGTCGTCGACGACGACGTCGATGAGGTATGGACTTTGGTCGCCGACGACGAAAGAGGCGAAGTTAAATCGGCGCTCGCCAAACCGTTATGGTGATAGCCGTACGATTTACAGTTTTGGTTGTTGCACGGCGTCGACTCCGACGAATTAACATTGTTGGCCAACGACGACGACGAACACGTACATCCGCTATTATGTAAACGCCGACTATTGGGCAGAGGGTAAACGCACAACGATTTTCTTTTAACAACAACATTCGTTTCACCGGCGCTTTCTTTATCACAGCGTAAAACCTAATAGGAAAAACAAAAAATCGGTTGTTAAACTCACTAGCCATTTTTCTTTCACTCGACCGGGCGACTACAGTTCTTACTTTATGATGAATAAAATTTGAAATATCAGTCAAACGAAATTGTCGCTGACATTCGCCGCACGTCAGCATATCACAGCCAATCGCCGCGGTCGACGCGTCTCGACCGTGGTCACCGTTCATCGTCGTTGTCGCAGTGGTCGCTCCGCCGGCGCCACCAGGGTTTTTCACTGATAAAGGTCCGTTCTCGTCGACCGTATTGACCATTACCGACAGTGTTGTTGCTGCGTCGTCCGTAAGAATAGCTGAAAAACAAAATAAATCACTGGATATCGTCCGAGACGGTCGTAAATAAGAATCGCGCGAACGACAGCGACGTTTCATTGAAACGACATGTGGACTCAATTCCGCCGTGGTCGCACCCCCGTGAACGACCGACGGCGTTTAAAAATATTCGCCGGACCAGATGCGCGCGAACTTAGGTCGAAAATATTTAAAACGAAAAACGAATATAAAAAAAACGCTCGACGACGATGTACGACACGAAATGATTATCGCCGCCGGACGACGAAGATGAGAAAAAAAACAGAAAATTTGCTCGAAAATACGACGACCCATGTCCTCAACCGGACACACGCACGCCAAACTATAGAACTACAGTTGGCCCGTGGAAGGGGATGGCGGGAACAACATCGACGACGATCATGACAATGGATCATGGACCAGACGTTCGATGGCCCGATGAACCGACCAGAGAGAGGGAGAGGGAGAGGGAGAGCGTCCGCCGCCGCTAATAATGATGCACAATCGCAATCAAGTGGGCGCAACAATGAAACCCAACCGTGTAAAAACCAGTTCCGTTCATTTGCGGCGGTTAGTCGTCGTCGTCGTCGTTGCGACGGCGTCGTCGCCGACGGTTTTGTGTCGTTGGTCGTCGCGCGTACGTTGCTCGTTCGATGAACACAACGAACCGCGGGCGCAACAATATGGATATGAGGCGCTCGAAAGTCTCACTAGTTCTTTGAAAAATTTGACAAAAAAATCAACCGCCCACGTTAAGTGTAGAGAACTGTGGAGTGGAAAACGTCGACCGACCGACGATCGCGCGGCGGCGCAAGATCATGAAGACCCACCACCACCAACACTCTACTGAACCCGACGACTTTCGAGACAAAATCCACTCCAAACAGACCGGATGGATTTTCGTTCAATGGCAGGTGAACAACAAAAAAAATTATTATAAATTTCGAAACGCGCTGGCCGGCGGCGTTAAACTGCTTCTGAAAGCGTCTAGCCGACAATTTTGTGACCCTCGACCAACAACTTGCTGAATAAACCGATGGAAACGGACAAAACAATCTTCGGGCGTTAATACAATAATTCTTGTTTATTATTTTGATGCAAAATCGTTGAGACAACAAAACAATTTTCTCGACAACGTAAAAACTGAGCTAGCGAGAAAGTTGCTTGAAATCGACCGATTTCGAGCCAAATGCGACACGAATTTTGTTTCTAGTGTAAAGTTTGATGCAATTTTGTCGATCTTTGTTTTTTCGACCGTAAAATGAGAAGATTTATATAAACTAAATTTCTTGATTTTGCAGATAAACTCTTGATTTTTTTCATTGATTTCGAGTTTTGACAACACGTATTTTGTTTTCGCAAGCTCAAATGTTGCAACTATGGGTTACTTTCTCTCTAAGCATGGTTTTAGCCCCGATCATGATATATCATCGGCGTCGTTTAGATTACGTGAGGATTTTGGGTGCGGCCAATAGAAAGGAACATCAAAAACCGAAACGCCGAGGCGACCGACGCCGCTCGAGGCGAGCAAACATTTTTGCTCGAATGTCCGATCGGCGGTTTTTATAAAAGGGGTGCGTTTGCAAAACTGTCGAGTGGATAGTTGTCCCCGAGACGAACGACGACGACGACGACGAGAAAGAGAAAGAGGAGAGGGGGAGAGAAAGCGAGGGGCTATTTTAAAATCCGGTCCCCTCCGAACAACTCGCCCGTGATCTTCGGTTAAAGAATGTTTATTGTTAACCGAGAGCGAGCGAGCGGAGAGTTGGTCGAGCGAAGTGAAACGCGCGATAGTTGATGGCTAGTGCATAAAATAGCGCGCGCAAGCGGCGTATGTGTGTCGAAATATATAACTAACCGCGTGCTTGTAGAGATTATATAGTTGTACGTAGTAAAGGGAGAGAGAAATAATATAGGAAAGCAAAATAGTTGAGAACCGATGGCGTTTCGCGAAACGGCTGCGCCCACCCGTCATGCTTCTCTATATATCTTTCTTTCAGTTGGAACAAGAAGAATAGAAAGAAGAAGAAGCCCGTTGCATTGCAGCGGCCTACACGTTATGCGCGCTGGCTGCTGCGGTTGAAACCAACCGTGTGGCCGATTCGTTCAGTCTTTGCACAGGCCAACGGCTGCATCGTCGTCGTCGCAGCGGCGGCGATGCTTACTTTTCTCGCTCTCCAAAAACTATTTTTTGTCGTCGTCGTCGTCGTCTCTCTTAACAATGAAACTGAACAAAGAAATCTGCTTAGGCAAACTAATGATTATCAAGGTCCTAGTCGACCGACCACCCCGTTCTCCCCCCCCTCCTCCTCCTCCTCCAACACTATCCGCCTGAGTATACATAGAAATCGCATGCGTAAAAGAATAGCCGGATCGTTTCTCCCCAGAGCAAGGCAAACAAAACGTCCGGCGAGCGAGCGACGACAAGTTAGCTATAAGCCTCGTTGAAGTTCTCGAAATACAAAAAAACTGACATGCCCAGCGTTTTGCGCGAGTACTGTACGTCGGTCGACAGCTAAGACAAAAAAACATTTAATTTCTCAGATTATAAAAATAACAAAACTACAAAATTATAAATAAACATTGGTAGTGAGCCACCTCGCCATTTGTCATCCGCCAAAAAAAAACGACTCGTTGCAACAAAAGCAGCAAACTTAGCAATTGTTAACCCTTCGCCGAACGTTTACTCGGTTAACGATGATCTATAATATCGTAACCGAACTACTGAGGGCACTCGCTCAAGCCAAAACTTCAACTCGACTGCTCAATGACGCGCCTTCCCACCCGACGATTGTATTTGTAATTAAAACATTTTTCATTCATTAATTCGAAGTGGCGACGTTTCGATAGCGAAAGATTAATGTCGAGATTACACCGAAAAAAATGTGAAAATGATAAAGAGCGAGGTCAATTGAAAAGAAGACAGATTTTTAGTTTTTTTAGTACGTTATGGGAAAAAAAGCGATAGTTTGTTAAAATTTGCATAACGTTCGGTAAATAGTAGTTTTTACAACTTTCCCACGCTACATTTACATAACATTGAAGAAATTGCAAGGAAAAACGTAAAAGTAAAGATTTTTAGTTTTTTACAACTCAGTGGGAAAAATGTCGATCATTATGGGAAAATGGACCAGTTTGTTAAAAATTTGCATAACATTCAGTCGTGTGGCATGTAAAACTAAAATGACGACACCATTCTTTATTTTTTGCTAGAAAATTAGCATCACATTCGGTAAACTCGCCATTTTTACAACTTTTCTACGCTTACATTTGCGTGACATTGAAAAACAAATTTTAGCAGGACAAACGCAACAAGACGACAGATTTTTAGTTTTTTTTCGAACCGAAACCCGCTTGCTTCGCGTACTGTTACGTATTTCTTCCTATTTATACAATATAACAAGTATTTATAAATTATGTAACCGAATCGATGGGTTGAAACGTTGGTTTGTATATTTTTTCTCTTTTCAATGTCGATTGATGGGATGGATGGATGGATGTGCATTTTGTGAAGGTCCATTTTAGTAAAAAGCTACCACAAACTAACACAAAACTCAACCAACCATTCTACGTCGTTGTGGTCCCCGTCCCCCGCCCCGTTCGCCGCTGCCGCCCTTTGAACACTCTGTTGGACCTTCCCTTTAATTAAAATCGAATCCATTGGCATCCAACACGCCTCGTCGGGTCGACGGACCGGAGAAGCAGCAGCTGTTGCCCAGTAGCGGCCCGTCGTTCCGTTCGCTCGCCCGATACTCGACGACGCTAGCACGAAACGAGCGCTAGCAAACGACTAATGACTACTCTGGGCGGTCAATGCCGGCCGATCTATCGATCGTCCACTATGCAAAACTAGCGAAAGCCCACCCCTAGCCGAGAGACGAGAGGAGAACGAGGGGAGAGTGAGAGCTCGACTAGAACCGAGAGAGAGCTAGTAGTTTTTCTTGCTCGGAAAAATGGCCTCGGTCGGTCGTCGGTCGGCCAACGTTCCACGCATATTTAATCCTTTTATGCGCGCCTCGCTCGAATGTAACGGTCCTAGCTAGCTAGTAGTCGTCGTCCGATGTGCGACGGTTTTTACTAGGTAACGTGAGCGTCGGTCGTCCTGCTCGGGTGTCAATTTAGAAAAGCGAAACCGCCGCGGCAGCAGCAGCGTTTCGTCGGTCGTCGTTGGAGAAGAAAGCTTTAGGCGCAAAAACAGCACGAAAAACTAAAAGTCCGAACGTATTTTTGGTACGCAAACACGCCAAAAACTAGCCATCGATAGAAATTTGCATGAAAACGTGCGTTTCCAAAAGACAGTAGGCGTATCCAAAAGACTGTAAATCCATGACTTTTTTCGAAGACTGTACGCTTTTACCATGCATGCATTCCATTAACTAGTGCCGGCCGTCGAAGTAGACTCGCCCGAGGGTTAACTACCAGTCGGCGCTCGTAAACGTGCAAAAATGTACGCGACACATTCTCGCCCCGAACGTTTTCGACGTTCGTTCGTCGACCAGTCCGAGGTTAGACGCTGTCATCATGAATCGTCTATTTTAATGGAGTTGCGGCGTTCGATATTTTTGTTTTTAAATCGCTGTTTTTTTTTCTCAACCAGTCGAGTTTCGATGATGAACGTTCCCGTTCGCCTTTGGTTTTTCCGTTATAAAAAGGTGTACGTATAGTTAAAAATGGTAGTCAATCACATGACTCGCCCCTGCGCCGTGCCGGACCGCAGGACGAACGAACCCCGAACGTTTTTCACCGAACGCCGTCGCATCGACGATGGCGAACGAAAAAAGTTGGACGACCCGAGGGTCCATCGTTCGAGTGTCCTTCTTTCGTCAAGGCGACATAATTGCGGACGACCGACCGACTGGATTTTTATATTTATTGTTTTCGACGACGACGACGACGACGACGACGCAAAACTTCTTTCTTTTTTTTGACGACCGACGACGTTCGTCGACGGCCAACGGTGCCTAAAAGTTCGCCGCACTATGAAATATTTTTAGGACAATACGAGACCGACTATCGTCGGTCGTCCGATTGTGATAGGCGCATCTTGCCACATGACACTAGATCGCCATCGGTGATTGCGTCGGTCTGATGTGTGTTTGCGTGCGCGCGTCGTCGTCGGATGCCACCGAAAAGTTTCTCGTCGCTCATGCCCAACACTAACCAACCAACCCCAAACCGGCCCGTACGAAACAAAAGTGGCCTTTTTTGTAATGATGACTCGCTGTTAACTTCGAAAAAGTGTACAATAAACTCGAAAAAATGTCCGACAACAACTTTTCGGTAACAAAAACGCGTTTCGAGCGTTAGAAAACAAATTTCGACCGTTCAAAAACGACTTAGGGTCATTTTTGGTTAATTCTAGCGCTCGAAACGCGTTTTTCTGTACACGTGCTCGGTCAATAATCTTATACACGTTAATAAATTACAACTTTTCCCCTTTCTATGTGAACGAGCAAAACAAGCCAACGTCGATATATCGCGTTCGATTCGCTAATGACCAGTGAAAACTTCTCGACATGCACGTGCTTCAAGAATATCAGTATTTTGCAAAGATGCGAAACGACGAAAATGACTAAGTTTTACGAAAGACTCGTTTTCTGTTCTCGTTCAACGTAAAAGAAGGCGCTATTACGCAACTTGCTTGCCCGATAAGAGCAACAAAACGTCAGCGGCGCGCAAATTTCGAATCACGAGCAACTGCTTTTCGAGCTATTATCAAAAGAGTTATCACAAAAGAGCGCGCAACGATAGATCGTAGCCAGCGAACAAAAAGCGCCGCAAAGTTTCACTTTCTGAACAAAATTTGAAAAAAGCTCGTTTCAACGTACGTTCAGCATCCGTGGCGAGACGCAGAGGTTGAGGATTATCTTGTTTCCGTCGGGACATCGCAATTTCGGTACCATTCATAGAACAGGCAACAATAACGGCCGTTTGTAATAATAAAAAAACTGTTTCGATTTCGCGCACCGATCGTCGTTCAGGTAGACGTTTTTTTGGTATATTTTTTCTTCTGGTCGTGGATAAAATTCACCGTCGGTGGGTTCGGTTGTTTTTTTCTCGAAAAACCCCAAAGTGTTCGTTTAAGAGTATCAAAAAACGACACTCGAAATAACTTTTTCTGATTCTTTCTCTGTACACACCCGTTTGCTCGTCGAAGAAAAAAAAGGAAAAAAAAGGTAAGCTTTCACCGGGACGTCGAGTCCACTTTGGTGTTCCAGTTGCGCTTTAGCATGCACACAAAAGGAACGGATCTGAAAAAAATATGAAAGATTACCAAGAGAACTATAGACTATAGTTAGCCCGTCAACTATAGTCATGTAGAGACTATAGTTGAGAGGGCTAAACACGGCTATAGATGACATAATTGGACACGCGAGATAAACGAAAAAGATAGCGAGAAAAAGTACTCGGCTAGGGCGGGACGCCGTCCATAAAGCCGAACTATAGTGCGGCGGCGGGCCAGTAACCAACGAGCGAGAGAGGCGCTGGTGCGGCGTACGTACACTCGAAGCGCCCGTACAACGTATACAAAAACCTGCAAAAACCGTCAACTAGCCTTTGGCTGGTTCTACTACACTCTCGCTCTCGCTATTTTCTCTTTTCTCTGCTCGTTGCTGCTGCTGCGCCGGCGCTGGCTGCTCCGCTCTCGCCCGCGTTTTCTCTTCTCAGTCAGCCGTTGACGTTCAGGTTATTGAATGACGACGGCCGAACGGGCAGGCCGCACATTGGCTGGCTGGCTGGCTGGCGGACAGAAACAGCAATATTCGTTCTCCTATCCGAACGCGTAGGCTCGCACGCGCGTTCAACTATAGCGCGCGCTATAGTACATAGCCGGCGTTTATAATAAGCGCACGGCGAGCGGACGGACCGCGCAGCAGCGACATGAAGCGAGAACGATACGCTCGCCGAACGGACCGGGCGACAACATACTTTGAACTAAGCCTACAGTGTGATCGATCGTTGGCCGGCCAGCTGGTCACACACGAGCGTCGAAAAAGTGCGCTGGCTGGCGCGCGCTATAAGCTGAAGCTATATAAAGTACAAACCATAGTCGTAGCTAGTTCATTATCGTGTGCTAGCCAAACGCCAATAGCGTACAGAAAAATAAGTAGTACGTCCTTTTCTATAAATATGGCCGGTCGAAAAGAAAACTTCTACGATTTGAATCTCTCTCTCTCTCAATGCCGCTGCCGCTCGCCCCTACTCTTCCACGCTATATATAAAACTAATCCGTCGACCAGCCGGCTGCCCGCCGCCCCACGCCCGTCGTCCGCCGCTTTTCAATATAAATCTACCTCTGCCAGAAACTTAAATCGAAATTTTTCCAATAAAACTCGCCCCGTCCATCTACGAAAAAAATATCAATAACCCGAGAGCCAACTTAATTACAATTCGGACAGAGAGCGCGTTTACATGGCGAGCGAGCTAAAAAAAGCGTCCGCTCGCGAAACTTACGATGTCCAACGAGAAAACTAGTCAAAAACTAACGCGAATAGCGTCCTCAATGAAAACTTAGAAGTTAAAGGGTGAAATTGCGACAAAAACGTATGAATCTGCGCAAAAAAGCAATGACTTAAACTTTGTTCAGTAAACACGCAACTTCGCGTCAAAAACGCAACCGATTGTCCATCCAACGAAAAAGATGATATGAAACAACATCGAGATAGAGAAAAATTCTCGTTTCGCCCAAGCCACCGACGACGTTGGTCGAATGCCGACCCTGCCCTCTATGGGACTGCGCATTATTATACGACGGAACGACGACGACGACGACGACACAACGAGCGCGAGAACATAAAACCGGTTTGCTCATCTTCCTAAAACTTCGTCGTCGATCGGTCGTCGTCGATCGGTCGTCGTCGTCGTCGTCGTCCGTCCGTCGTACAGAAATTACTGTACAATACTACATTTTTATTTAATGTCATAGCGCCGGTTATAATCATTTAGTTTTGCGACAATAAAAAAAATCACTTTAAAAACTCGCAATTAAAAATTCTTTCACTAAACGCGTCCTCGCCGAAGGACGAACGAGCGAAAACGACGAACGGACGCATGGACGGACTTGTAACGGTAACTAAACGACTACCTTATCGAGGTACATCGTGAGTGAGAAGTTTCAAGAACAACGAACGGTAAGAGCGAGTTGCCAGAAAGAAAATAGCCATAGCCAACGAACAACGACCAACGAGCGAAAGCGCGCGCTAGCTAACTAGCTAGCGGGCACGCCAGCTGTTTTAGCGTTTCGGTTTATAGCTAGTGCTGGCCAGCAGCACACCATCCGCCCTCCGAAAGCCCGCCTGACGTACGTATATTTTGCTTGCTTGCTTGCTTGCGCGAACACGTTTCCAGTTGTTCGACGACGATGGCGAGATGATGCTTGCCTGCTCATCTTCTCGGCTAAACGTGGAAAGAAAGCGAGGGGCGGCGGCGGCGTTTCGGGTGATCAAATGGTCCTCACTTTTCGTTTCTCCATCCACCACTATCTCTCGAACGGGTTCGTTTCACTTTTCGAAACGCGATGGCGTTTTTAGCGCCCGAAATCGTCTTCGTTTCGTCCGACGAAAACGCAACTGGCGGCAGGTGAACCCCGTAGCCCATCGACGACGAGGAATAGACCCTCGGTTTACGAAAATGAGGGAACCAAAAAATGTCGAAATGCCGCGCGGCAGTTGTCGTTTGTGATCAACCGCGGGCTAGCTAGTTAGCTAATATTGCTGGGTTGATGCTGCAGCCGGTGAGATTCCGTGTTAAAATGTTAAACGACGTCCGAGATTCGTTTCTTTTGTTTGGCGCCAAATGGTGTACAGCTGTTTTTCGTTATGTGACTCACAACGGTCAAGTGATTTGTTTGTTGTGTTTTTTTGCAGAATAAACCGTTCGTTCGTATCGAAAGTTTTTCTTGCGCGGTTGTTTATAAAGTCTGGCGGTAAAAAAAGCGTCAAAGAAAAGCGTAAAAAGCGTAAAAATGAGAAGTATAAAGAAAAAGAGCAATCAATCACATTCATTCATTCATGTTCCGTTCGATAAAAGTGCAACAAAGTTCGCGAAATTATCAATTTTTGAAAACGTTTTAACGACGACTTTTGCGCGCAGTTTCGTTGCGTTTTTAATACGATAAATCGCACATAAATTCAACAACCGCCTCGAGCGTCGCCCTTATGCCGTGACCTATGCCCGCAACGACAGTTTATTCAGTGCGCAAGTTGATTTCTGTCGTTTCCCAGGTGTTTGAAATCGCGACAAATAGCGTCACGCAGGCAGATGGCCATTCGTCAGGCGGTGCGCTTTATGAAGGTAGTTTTCTTCGAATATGAATGAAAAACGCGTAAAATTCCCATAAGATTTCGAAGCGACAAGTTCACAGGGGGCGCCACGCGAAAAATGCGCGCTAGCCAACAACTTAACAAGCGCTCACCAACAACTTAACGATCGCCCGTTCCCAATTGACTGTTTTATGCTAATTTACGACGACTTACTGCAGATGACGATTTTAAAATTGAAATTTCGCACAAAAAAACGACGAACGCCGGCCAGACTGGTCAACAAAGGGACACTGCGTTAAAATTTGTTTTTCGAACGCAAAAACCGACCGAGCGAGCGCCTTTGTTGTTGATGGTTCGACTGGTCACCCCCTTCGCGTCGGCTGGAATGGTTTTTAACGTTTTCGAAAAATGTCTATCGGGTTGAAAAAGAGCGGCGTTGCGTCGTCGACGACGACGACGGCGACGGCGACGACGATGACCTTGAAAACGAAACTTTCATTTTAACATTATGCATTATTGGATAGGTTTTTGGTAGGTAAACCGCCACTTCGTCCTCCCACGTGCTTGAAAATTTGCTCGCCGCCCAACGTATCCGTGCTTTATTTTGTTATACTACGTTTACGAAATGCAAAACGAGCTTGTTTCGTCAACCCCCTTTAATCGTCGTCGCATCGACGAAGCGACCGTCCTGCGCGTTGTCCACCCTTTAGCGGCTGGCGCTAGCCCGAAGAGATAAGAAAAGAAAAAATTTGGTGACTAAAATGCAAATATTGAACGAAAGTCAAACACAGTCCAGTTTTGTCGGTCGTTATCACGTCGTACGACGCTGTCCTGCGCGCTAAGTTGTTTTTTTTTATTTCCAGCCGAAGTTGAGAGAGAGAACCGCGTTTTGAAAATTCGCCGGCCTTGAAAAGACCATCGCCCCTATTGTTATTGTATTTTCGTCTAATATCGCGCTCGAAATGTTCTTTCGCATTTTTTCCTCTACAGTTCGTCCGTCCAGACGAGTTTAGTAATAAGAATAGCTCGAAAGTGCACCGTTCAAATTTCTCAACCAGCTGGCTGCCTTACAGCGAGCGAGCGCGAGCCCAGCGATCGGGCGACGATTTTTATTTGTTCAAGTTTTTTTTTCTTCTCTTCATTCTACTCGCTCGGCCACTATAAAGCACTTTTTAAAAATGAAAAACTTTTTCAATTCGGGGCGGGGCGTTGTTTAACGAAAACCGCTCGCTCGCTCGTCGGTATAGTTGTCACATTGCACGAACTCTTCGTCCATCCAGCTGGTCTAAAAGTTTGCGCGCGGTTTGAAAAATGTGTTTAACAATGCCGATTGTTGTACGGAAACTGGTTACGTGACCAGTTCTAGCAGGATTTTAAAATAAATAACCGTAATTTAACAGAATTATTATTGTTTCTCAAGAATGCGTAGCAAGACACCCGAAATCAAGCCATTTTGCGAATTTTACCTTCTATGCGCGGGTTATGTTGCAGTTTTAACAGTTTTTGGCACCATTTGAGCTAATTTTTCGCTTTTACACGCTACAAAAGGAAATTTACAGGAGAATCAACGTTTTAGACGCACAATCGTTTGAAAACGGCGATTTACCGCTGTTTTAAAGCATAAACACAATAAATGCATTTATTTTGTCTGCTAACTACTTTTAGCGTCTTTTCAATAATTTTGTCCGAAAAAATTGGTTTTTTCGACATTTATGTTGTTTTATTGACATTTTACGAAGTTTTTTGCAAATTTTATGAATAAAACAATCTCATAATGAGTTTCGTACAGTACCTCGCTCATAAATATAAATGGGTCGTACTATTTCCTACAGTTACGATGGGCATAATTTTCTACGATAAAAATCGAACGAAACAATGGAAAGCTGCGAAGCAAAATCCACCGATGGGGCAAAGTCATGCACGGAACGTTACCGGAGTTAGAAAGGTGCACGCCGTCGAGCAAGAGGTAAATTTCGGGGTACAATTTCATAAAAATAAAATAAAATTTCTGTCGTTATTTTCAGTAAAATTGTCGAGGAATTGAACCAAACGCCTATAAAACTTTTTTTTGGTCTTTTGTTGCTTTTAGTTTCGGTTTCTTTTGTTTCTAGTAAAACAAAGATCCTCCGAGGAATTTATTCAACTTTTAACAAATAAAGCTGCTAAAAAAATTAACTTGTCGTCTTAAGGATTTTATCAAACTATTGCACGTCCAAACATGAATAAATTAATTATGCAAGGTGACTGCTTAGACGAAGCAATTTCAGTCGCAAACGAGAAACGAACGAATACATGTTTAGAAATATTTCGTACATAGAAATTTTGGCAAGCGATAAATATTTGTTCATGGACGACTTGATTTTGCATATCGTTCCAGCGCAATGAAGGTACTGGTAATCGTTCACCGCAACCACACAGCATTTGGACATCTGTAAAAATGAGTAGACGTTCTTCTGCACTTTCAACGAATACTCGATTCCGCGTAATAAATCGTTCGTTTTAAAGATTAACAGCATCGGTCGAGGCACCCGACTAAGCACGTCCGATATCTGAGGTAGATAAGTAGCAACAAATGCCTTTATTTCATCACTCTAAAACAAAAAACATGTACAGCTACAGAGGTTTACTAGCAAAACTCGAAAATGTATTGTCATTATAGTTGCCTACTTGACTTTTTGATTTACTGTAGTTATATAGAATAATTAACTATAGCATCGCCGAAACTATAATATGGCTAGAAGAAAGTGTAAAGTAAGAAGGCAAATAAAGCGTAATTCAAATCGCACTAACGAGACGAATTCTGATTTCACTCACTTCCCCAGCTTTAATTGCAGTTTGTTTGTCGATCCCTGACTGCACCGACTTCCAGCTTCGGGCTGTTACCATGCAAGCAAATAATCCGTAAAATTCGCCGACTCCCATGGCGATCGCAGCGGATTTAATTCTTTCGAGGTCCGTGCTGAACAGTGCCAGCCATAAATTGGCGTAATGCAATCGAAAGTCCTCGTCCAACGTCTACGATCATCAATTTTACGCTTTTAATGGTTCAAGTCGACGGGATATTTGTTTTCACCGAAGCTTACCGTGTACAGTCCGTGATCTAATAGAACGATTTGTTGACCGAGCGCAGGGTCTCTATAAACGAGTACGTTTCCTGGATGTGGGTCGCAATGAACGTATCCTTGAAGAAATATCATTTCGCTGTATAAAAGACCTAATTTCCTGCAGATCTACAAAAAACCCAAACATACTATGGTTCATTTTGACTATGTTCATAAGCGACTATAGTTCAGTTGAAACTATAGTTCATAATATTTTATAGTTCCATCATTTCTTACATCGTCAGGATTAATTTTGTTTTTCTTAACGTATTCGTAATCGTTTATCTGTCCACCTTCGCAAAATTCCATGATAAGTATTCTGCCGCTCGAATACTCCCGATGGACGAGAGGAATCTAAGAAAAACAAAAAAATCGTCAATATGACTCGAAGCAATGAACGAAAACAAAAATTTTACCTTCAAAAATTTTAAATGAGCGAACATTCGTCGAACTCTGTCCGCATTTTGGCCTTCGTTGAGAAAATCTAATTCGACTGGTAAATTTTTCTTCATCTCTTCAACTAACCACATTAATTTGAATTCGGGAAACAAAACGGCAACGCAACGTATCAAAAACTAAATTCGGTCGAAAAACAAAAAAAGGTCGTCCAATGAAGTTTTCGAGGGACGAATGCGTGTAAAGCCGAAAGCACGACTTTTACTAACAGAATCTCGAACAAGTGCAAAGAGAAAGCGTGTAAGCTAGTTTTAAGGGGCAAATTCTGATTCATGCAGGAGGGAGGGGAAAATACAGAAAAGTGGTATGGATTGGTGGAAAATGATGAGAGAAAGCGGACAGAGAAAAGGTAAACGATGACAGAATATTTGGGATTGAAATAGAAAGAGATTGGAATGTTAATAGCAAAAGAAACTATGGAGAGAAAAAGTATTTGGATAAAAAATAAAGTTACTGTACGAGTTGTTTCAGAAAAATAGGGAATAAACAAGAGAAATAAGAAGATAGTTGATAAGTAATGATTGCAATTAGAATTAGAAAAAGCATTGCTTCATTACATGCGAAAGAAGCTCAAAGATGCACAGAAAAAACAAAAAATGAGCACTGGCTAAGAACATAACTGACCTCCATTGACGTACAATCGACGAAACTGTTCGGTTTAACTCGTCTGTGTTGAACTTTAACTGCAACCACTTCATCGTTTTGCAAAACGGCTTTATGAACTTGGGCTAGCGACGCTGTGCCAATCGGTTGACGATCAATCGACTTGAATATCTCGTTTGCCTAGAAGAAAACAAAAAACCAGTGACTAATACATTTATATGCACCTCGCAATATACCTCAACGCCGAGGTCCTCCTTGATAACCCGGCAGACATTTTCGAACGACGATTGCGGAGCTTTCGAATGTAAAACGGACAAAGTTTGCACGTATTCCGACGGCAAAAGATACTCGAGCGAGCCGCAGTGCTGTCCGACCTCAAAAACAACGCAAAATTTGCTTTTCCAACGAGATAACGAGCAAATTCATAAAACTAACCTTTATCCACACGCCGCCGTTAACGCAAGCTAAGTGTAACAATCTTTCGGCACTTCTTTTGTGAACTATCGACTGCGTAGCTGTATAAAAATTTTTTTCCTCTTCAGTTTCATATTTCAGTCCGAAAAGGGACCATTTATAATCGATTACAATCGCCGACGCCTACACAGCGAAAATACTCTTAAAACGTGCTCAAAGACAGCACAACACGCAAAATATGCGCTAAACAAAGAAATACGAGCAAATAATTTACTGTTTACCGTTAAAACGGCGCGTCCGAATCGCATAACGCCGAGCGAGCTCAAATCGTAATCATTCTTTAGCAAAGCAATTTCCGTCGACGCTCCTATCGCCGCCAACGTTCCGTACATAATAATTTTAATTACACGCTTGACAACCGGCATAATTCACGAAATTTCGACGACCAGCGTCGAGAAATAAATATTTTTGCTCGTAAAACGAAATTTTTTGCAGAAAATGCGTTGAAAAGATAGCGCACACCAAAAGTCAATTCATATTCAGTTTCGATAGTAAATTTACCTTGCGAGCTGAAAAACATCAAACTCCATCAAAAAAAGATGCATTTTTCAAAATTTTCCACATCTTGCTCGAGGCTCAAGCGCCACAAGCGGATTTCAGCACGTTGCTTTTCAAATGTGACTTGTTTTATATGTGTATTGCTTTTTTTGCTCATAAACTGCTTTTTCAACACATTTTCGACAAATCAATATTTCCATTACCTTGTGCCAGTTTGCTAATAAAACCTAATATGATCATTTTCGCCTGACGATTGCGTCGCTGTTGCGCAGTCATATTTTTGTTTTCACTCACAAATGCAAAACTATGGCGTCTATTTTTTTTAACAATTGCTGAAGGAACAAAATATGTTAATGGGAGTTAAGGTTAAGTTCTGGCTTGCGACTGTTCTGTGCTTAACAGAAAGTGCTTCTTACTGTAATTATAAATACAGAGAATGTCACAAAATAAATAGTATTACATATCACAAAATAAACAGCTGAGCACCAGCCTTTGAATGTTGAGACGTTTAATGACGTTTAACCTAAGCACTTTATCAGTGCAGCAAAATGCGCGGACTACGAGATTTGTATATCACAAACATAAACCAGTTCAGAACCCGTCCATTGATTCACGAAATATTTACGGCTTTTAACGTCAAGTGTCGTAGGACTTATAAAAATGTGCTAATGGGAACAAGGTTGATTGAGGTTAAAAGCACTAAATGTCTCATGAGAAACTGGTTCTCAAATGGCTTATGTTTGTGACACGAATTCACATTGTTGTGGTTACTAGCCATTAGCTTCTCAAGAGTCAATGGGAACTGATTCTCTTTTTGGTTTATGTTTGTGATATGCAATTATAAAAGACTGAACGCTTTTTGATACACTGATAAAATGGTCAAGGAAACAATTTATAGTGGTAACCAGTGTTAAGCGTACAATACCATAAGCGTCTCAACATTATTGTGATAATGACAATTTCAGTGACAGTCGAAATGGCGTTTCCGGTGCACTAAACGTTACTGTGAAATAGGTCTTCCACTCCTGTAAAACATTATTGTGATAAACAGTGAAACGGCGTTGCTGGTGTACTTTACTGTGCAACAGCCGTTCCACTCCTGCACATAATTCCAATTCCACAGATGTACAGAATTCCATTTTCCCCATTGCTAAAAGTGATTCTAATAATTTTTGACTGTGACTGGGATATTGACTAAAAAGCAAAGTCAGCAACAAGCATTCCTGTACAATGAAGAGCTCTGCATTTTGTGCACGGGACAAGAGGGGGCTGTAAAGGAAAAATGCAATATCAATTCTGAGACAGGTCTCCTATGGAAAGTAGGTGGGCTCATGAAATTTATTAATTATATAAGTTATAAATTGCATTATTATTATTATTGCAATTTGGCGCTGATAAAACAAAATGTTTGTCCCTAAAGCGCGTTGAACGATAGCGCACACAAAAAGTCATTTTATTTTTAGTTTTTATTATCAATCGATATTATTACATTTATTTTTACTAAAGATTGTCACGAAAGTATTGTAAAAAAAAGCAGAAGAATAAAACTGCACAAAATGTGTCATTATTTTGTAATTATTGTTTTTGCTCGTACGTTGCTTTTCCAAGTCAACTTTTTACCAAAGTTAATTTGTTCTGCGAGAATATTTGTGTCAAATTTTTAATATCTATACTATGCATTTACCATTTTGTGCCTGTCTATTGAAACGCAGTCGATGACCATAATAAACGATGACCTGACCGTTGCATCACTGGAGTCCGTTACTTTTACGACTGCGCAAACGTTTTTGGAACTGTGATTTAAAATGCCAATGACCCATTTTGAGTTGTGGCCAGTGAAGTTGAACGGTCGGTGTCGAAGAAATAGAAACTTTTTCAAGGTTAAGAATTATATTTGTCTCGCGAAAGGACGCGAGTTTTATTCAAAAATGCCCAGTAAACTATTGAGAAGCTTATCATTGCCAAAATTTCCCAGTATCTCGAAAGGCAAAGCGTTTTCCAGCGGTTTGGATTGTATATTCGAAAACAAAGTTGAGGACTGCGAGAAGCCGAGGAAAGTTGCTAACGGAAACAGTAAATCGGTGGCATTCGCCGTGAATCCCGCCGTTACAAAGATTAACGCCAAACCAGCAGCCACCGTAGCAGGAATTCAAAAATATGGATTGTTATCGAAGAAAAGTTGTAGAAGGAATAAAAGTTCGAAATGGAGCAAAAGGCGAGTGCTGGCTAATGATTTTACCGTACCTAGCGACTATGATTTCAACTTTGACTGCGACCGAACCTGCCAAGCAACTATGCCAAGCGACTATGACTGTTGACCAGTTGCAACTGTTTTTTGCAGGTTTTTTGTACTAAAGGACAGCTTCTTACTGTATTACGATGAAGACGAAGCGAAAACCTTTGAAGCAAAAAGAAAATTAAATAATCATCCAAAAGTGATCTTTTCCAATTTGTAAGTGAAACATTTTTGCACTGGTGGTTTTTTTAGGGTGTTATTCCACTCGGCGGTTGCACTATTGACGACAGCGTCGAAACCTTGAATAAATTTTCCATACTGATTAATAATGATAATTTTCAAGTCAGATACAGTAATCCACGTAAAAATTTGGTGGTCAGGTACATAATTGTCGGATGTTTAGAATCCTGTAATATTAGTCACGAATACAGTAATCGACCAAGGCGAATGGGTAGCCTGCTTGCGAGATGCCAGCAAAATGTACAGTACATTTTTTGCGATCAGTAATTATTTGTTATACGTTTTAAATTTTTTCCCAATAGAACACTAAAAAGTGCACAATTCGGCGACGTAATGATCCAAGAATTGGAATGTCAAGGCTTGCGCTTGCACAAGGAAAAGCAAACGTATGTTGGTAAGTTGACACATGGCAGCTTGTTATAAACATCAGAGTCTCGAAGCGAATGACCACATTGACAAAAAGTTGTGACCTGCACATCAAATAGAAAAATGTGCTGCAGCAAGAGGGAAATTTAAGAAATCTGTTGTAGACCGATTGCAATGCGAAGCGAACGCGTTAAGAGATGAAATAGACAAAAATGAAATGCTGGAAAGTGTCAAAAGTGAACTGGAATTAGAAAAGTCCAAATTAGAACAAACAACCAACGAATTAAAAACTGAACTCAGTCACCTTCGAGAGTAAGTTGCATACTGTACTGGTGACTCGCAAATAGCATTGATAATCATGTAGTCATCTATTTTATCGACTTCCTTTAGCGAATTGGCACAAACTGTTGAGAACAAAAAGTCACTGGAAAACGAAAAGCAAACGCTAGTTAATCAAACGAAAAGTCTACAAAATGTGCTGGAAGTAAATCAGATTGGGACACAAAATGAAAGCACAATGTTTTTTGAAAGATTTTGTCATGAACTAGGAATTGGAGCAAGAAAAGTTAAAAGTGCAGCAACAAATGTCGTTGAGCGAGCAGGAAAAGGAAAAGTTATCCATCGAGAATAAAGATCTATCAAAAGTATCAAAGATTTTGCAAAAGGAATTGAACCGAATAGAAGCCAAGACGGAACAATTAATGATCGAAAAATCATCAATCGAAGTCAAGTAATAGTTACAAAAAATCAATTGTAGACCAAATATTTTCCAAACTATAGTCCATGTTTAGGCTTCAAGATAATTTCCAAAAAACACTGGTTCTTGAAGAAGAGAAGCAATATTACAGCGGACATGCCAGAGAACTAATTGCGTCGCTGAGCGACTTGGCAATACAAAAAGAAATGACAGAAGCCGAACTAAAAGTTGATTCTTAAATTTTGTGCTTTTTTACTGTCTATGAACTAAAAAATGTTTATTTAGGAAGAAATTATGGCAAGATTGGACGCTGAAAGGCAACTGAAGTCGGCGCTGAAAGCCTTGGAACACATGGAGCTGGCCTTGAAACTCAGCGGTCCTCACATTACGGAATATCTGAGAGATGAAATTTTGCCCGATGTCAGAAAACTGAAACGTAAAAATGGCTTATGTTAGCAACTCGTAAGGCCCTGAAATGTATTTTCAAGCAATTTTTGGCTTTCAGGATTCTTCGAAGATTGCGCCGACGATGCAAAGTTGGACGCCAATCGTCCAGTGATAATGAGGAACGCGATTTACGCAAGGAAATCGTTCATACAAAAATGTAAAGATAAAATGAGGAATTCGTTCATTCGTCGGAAGAATGGCGCGTCGATGCACAATGGAAAATGCGATAAAATTCTGTACATTCCGATAAGTAAAAATGATAAGTCAAATTTTTTGTTTTAATTACAACTTTCCCTGGCTATTTTTAGGCGAAGAAACTTGCAAAAACGGCATCGACCAGTGGTACTCTCGCGATAGTTTCATTTAAATGAATTTTATACCAGATTTCGATAATTTTCTGAAAATAATACTAAAATTTGCGTAATTTGTATTTTTAATTCACAAAAATCGCCAAAATGCTCGTAAAGTAGCATTTTTACGATAGTTTAATTAAAGACGCAACAAAATGTCATTTTTGACACAATATCAGCTTATTTTCGACTCTTTTTAAAATTACACATTAACTTGCTGAAAATCGTTTTAACGGAGCACGCTATTCGATGTTTCGTTTCATGGGCTGAATCTCAACGTTTTCTTCAATATCCTGATTAACGTATTTGTATCGCCATGCTAAAATTATGAACACAATCATGACTAAGACCATGATACTTGCGTAAACGAAAAACTCCACGGCCGGATTAGATATCATATTGCTGCCAGATATGATCATATCGAACACGTTGCCGAAGGCTATAGTCATTAGCCAGATGGCTTGCAGAACGGATTTCATCGACGGTGCGGCTTGAGAGTAGGAAAATTCCAATCCGGATATTGAAAAGAACATTTCGCCCGTCGTCAGCAGGATGTACTGCGGAGCCTGCCAGAACATGTGCACCGTGTTGGATTGGATAATATTCACTGTACGAGTGAGATTATTGGGCAAAATTATTAATCCGTTAGCCTCGCCGGATCTGGCTTCGATATCCATCAGATCCGTTACACTGCAGGAGATATTGCCGTGACAGATCTCCATGGATATGTGAAATATGTTTGTGCCCAACAGCGGCGGTTCCAAGTCCATGTAGTTATGTTTTGTGGTCTTGTAACGGAACCGATTTACTTCGATTCCGTCCCTAAAGGCGATCAATGAAATATTCTTATTATCGAACGACGGATGGAACATCGGGTACAGCCGGCTGTTGCTGTTCTCGGTTTTTTCCAACTCATAGGCGCTGCTCGAAGCGCCGGTCGAATCCCAAAATATGACCAACTGTCCCATATCCGAAACGGTCTGCGATTCATTGTGCTCTGGATATCCGTGAAAATTTGTTCTGCAATCGAAATATTCGGGGATAACGTCGGATGATGGGGATTTCGTTAAATCGACCGTGATCGTCTCGCCCATTGGCAATGTATTATTGTAGCCAACGAGTTTGATGCTACATTCGGCCAAGTTCACGAAAGTGTACTTGATCTGACCATCCATCGGTTTAACGACCATCGTTTCGTTGATTTTCAACTGTAGGAATCCTGCAACGAAAAAACTTATGGCTGCCAAAATCCCGCCCGCGCCCATCCTGCTCAACGGCGTCAGCAATAGTTTCATCTTGGTCAAGGCCGGATATAGAAATCGTTCGAAAAGCGGGATCAATGTGATGATCAGCACCGGATTAATGGTTCCGAACTGCTCGGGGATTACTGTAAGCCGGCCGATCCTGCCGTTCATTCGATTTGCTTGTATGACCCACGTCGAGCCCTGCTGATCGAACAGCGCCCAGAAAAATATCACGGGCACGTACAGTATTAAAATCGTGAATAATCCCTTGATATCCGCCACTAGCTTCCTGCCGTACACTGGTATGGAATGGTCCATCCACTGACCGCATTTTTCGGGCGGACCGCGGTGCTTGATGGTCTTGGCCATCGCGTACCAGATGCACTTGCACACTTTCCAAATGATGTTCTCGTTGCAGTTGACAATCTTGTAGAACGGCTTGCCGCATATGAAAACGATAAGAGCTATGCCCATGAAAATGGCGGGAACTCCGAAGGCCAGCGGGTAACATCCGTCTTGACCATAACAACTGACTCTGGAGCGGAAAATCGGCGTGATAATCGTCGACAATAGCGCCCCGCAGTTGATGCTGAAGTAGAAAAACGAGAAGAACTGCTTCCTCTCCTCCAACATGGTCGGCGGGAATTGATCCGCGGCAAAAGCCACCACACATGGCTTAATCCCGCCGGTGGCCACGGCTATGATGAACAGTCCGGTGAAATCCAAAGCTTTGCCAGCCGACGGATTATCGTTGATCCCCGGCATCGATCCCAATGTTAAGAGCAGATGGCCGAAACAGTACGCTATGGACACGTACAGTATAACTCTGAACCGTCCCAGAAATCCGTCGGCTAATATCGAGCCCAATATCGGCGTGAAGTAGGCCAAAAAATGAAACGCATGAAAAATCAGCTTGGCCTCCGAGTGGCCCATATGGTGGAAATTTATGATGTACAACGTGAGTATAGTTGTCATACCGTAATACGAAAATCTTTCCGCGAACTCGTTGCCCAAAACAAAAAACACGCCCTTGGGATAACGGAATAGAGCGAAACCTTTCTTCGCAGGTATGCCATCGGATTTTGACTTCATAAATTCGTTCGCCTGATCTAAATCCTCAGGCTTAATGACGCTGGATAAATCGCTGGCCTTTTTTTCGTTAACCATAATCGAAACTAATTTCGCCTCTGAAAGAACAAAAATTGTTCCTTCAAAAATTCAGTTCAGTTCTTTTCAATTCAATTCTTTCAAAAATTGTGCATGAAACTTTGAAGTGAGCACTTTAAAAACAGATCAGGTTTCAGTTTTTCGCCCACTTGAGACGATAAAAGATGCTCAACATGAATACACTTCTGTCAAATTAGGCAATAGGCCAGATCGTGTACATCGTACTGTAAATGTGGACCATTTCACACGAAATGGACTCCGTAAATTTTTGAAATTTCCCTTACTTTTTGTTCAAAATCTCTCGAACTGTAACATTTTTCTATTCACAATCCTACTGTTTTTCCTTTCCACGAAATAAAACTGGGCGACAATATCGACGACGATGTAAACAAAAATTCTGTACCGGTTTTTGATGGGTCTGTGTTCAAACTTTCGTTATATGGCAACATTATACTAACTGAGTCAATATTGTACTTCGCTGTGGCGAAAGTTTTTTCGCACAATTCTGTTAACATACCATAGTTTGTAGCAGTTCACTCTTGTTCGACATTTGTCAACACAAATTGCTGGGCAGTTCTCGCAAATCCAGGCGAAAAAATATTCATAGAAAAGTTTGTTAAAAAAACAAGTTTCCCAACAAGTTGGGATTATGTGAAATTCAATTCATCAAATTGAAGAGACCTAATTGAAATTTTAGACACGATTAAGTGGCACACAAAAGAAAAGTAAATGAAACATAAAAAAGAGAGTTTTAAAAAACCGACCGTTCTCCGGTTGATAAAAAGCTAGACTGCGCATCACTTTACACGTGTTTATCATAAGCGTGTTTATCAAACCGTCGGGATTTTCAACAAATAAAATCAGTTAATTGCCACGTTCAGTAGGTTTTCTGATTCAGAAAATCATCAGTTTTCTTCTGATATGAAAATTGTTTTTGAATTGTTTTGAAATGTTTCCTCGCTTGAACATTAAAAAAGGAAATTATTGTCAAAATTACTGTTGTAAGATTGATGCATCCTGCGCATCAAAAAGATTGTCGTATATTTAAGAAGTTCTTCTTATGCCTCGATTTTCATACTAATTTTTTGTTTTCTAAAGCTTTATAAACGACATTTTTCTAAAACGAAGAACTAACAATTGTGATCAGTTATTTTTGTGACGAAAACCGAAAAAATATCATTAGAAAATTTTTTTTAAATATCAGAACGGCGCATTATTCAAATGTATGATTATTATTTTTCTAAAACATATTTTTTAGAAATCATTTTTCGCTCGATTCACACCGCATAAAACAAAAAAATAAAATAAAATTATAACAAGACGTTTTTGGAAACAATAAATTAAATCTCTTTCGATCACGTGGTTTATGAATTTAAGAAGAAAAAAAGAAAAAAAAAGTTTACAGGATGTACCGCGCAGAGCTAAAATTCTTATCAATCACAGATACTAGTAACAGCTTATGACCTAATTTTTTTCAAAAATACTATGCTAATTTTCACCGGTAGGCGAGGAAACGGAACAGCTTAATCAGCATACTGTACACAAACATGGCACACTTGCGAAAGGGATTCGAACCGAAAAACGAAACGAGGAAATTTATTGGGGGCATTAACAGCTACAGTACGCCGATCAATCAATGAAAATCTAGAATATCGATTATTTGTTTTGCTGCGGACGAATGTGCAGAGTATGAAGATATAATAATAATTTTGAAAAACACCTAACAAGCCAGATAAGTCCGGATTTTGAATTTTCGCGCTTCGAAAAAATGGATGTTCAAGACACGACGGTTGGTTGCGATCGCGCTTTCTCTACCATAACCGACGAAGATATTGACCTTTGACGTCGCGAGGCATGCCCATGCCGGTCATGCCGGCTTGGTTGGCGAACTTCTCGGCGCCGCTCCAGAACGGCACCTCGGGTCTTCGGGCGATGTCCTCGGGCAATTCGGCGTGGGTATCGTCGACGAACGCCGTGCACACTTGACGCGGTTGACCGAAGCCGGTCTTGCCGGCCTGGCTGTCTCCCCAGTTGATGCCCATTTGATAGGGGATGAGGCCTTGCGACTTGCGGTCTTGTTGCTTCATGTGTTGGTTGGTGGTGTTTCGCGGCATGCCGAAGCCGGTCATACCGTTCTGGTTGGCGCCTTCCTTCCAGCCGCTCGTCTGTCTGGACAGCGACGATTCGTCGTGCGGCATCTCTCCTCGTTGCGTATCTTTGTATTTCGTGATGTTGTGTCGCGGCATACCGATGCCTGTCATGCCCGCTTGCGTTGCGAATCTGTTCGTGCCCATTTGCAAATGGATGAAACCCTGGCTCTGCGCGTCTTGATTCAATATCGACGCTTTGCCGAACACCAACCGCGGCATACCGATGCCGGTCATACCTTTTTGACTGGCTAATTTATTGGTGCCGGATTGCAATCGGATAATGCCCTCTGTGGCTTTCGCCTTCTCTTCGGGCACGTCTTGAAAGTTGCCTTTGGTCTTCAGATGGTTGAGCACGTCCCTCGGCGAGCCCATGCCCGTCATGCCCTTCTGACTGGCGTATTTGTTGGTGCCCATTTGTTGCGACACTTGTTCGCGCATCTTCGTCACTTTCTCGGCGTCCTCGATCGGCTTCAAATTCGTGCACTTGCTATGGTCGAGCACGTCCCTCGGTCGACCGAAGCCGGTCATACCCTTCTGGCTGTCGTATTTGTTCGTGCCGCTTTGAACTCGAATAATGCCCTCGCTCATCATCAACTTCTCCTTCGGCAATTTACTCGGTTTGCCGGCTGAGAAATTAACATTTTCGAACGGTTTGCCGCCGGTCAGGGGGTGGTCGCCGCCGCCGCCGGCGGCTTTCTTCGGCGCTTGCGTTGATGATTCTGATTTTGGTTCTTCGTCATCGGCCATTGTTAGTCTGCGAATTGCATTTTAAATTTGCATAAAGCCGGAACAAGCTATAACGGATCAAGTTTTTTTTTATTATTCTTACCGTTTGAGCAAAGATTTCTAATAATAAAATCAAAATTTGATGGTCGAGCGTGGCTAAAAACAGAAACGAACAGAGATTAAATTCCAATTGAACTAATATCGCGTACGGAATAACGAATATAATTGCGTTTTTTTTAATCTTAACAATCGAAAAAGATATAATGTATAAAAGAATTGGTATGGCGTAAAACAAAAATTTTTGCACTATTACGCATACATACCTAACCGTCGGTATCGCACAAACAACACAGCACAACTGATGCAGACTCGGGCTAGACCAAGCGAAAGTGTGCGTAGTTACCCTGATATCGGTGCGCGGTTCCTCAAAGCTCGTTGGAACTCTCCGGGCAGAAGTCGAAGAAGAAGGCGAAGAAGAAGAATATGTAACACATTTGAATAGCGGCAAACAGCTGCACATAGGCTGCAGCTCCGTAAGTACGACCCCTGCGCGCGTTGAATTGGTTCGTATAGCTAGCGAGCTAGCCAGTATCCTTCGGGCTTTAGTTTAAGCAGAATTTCTGCCACGCTTCGCAATGACGCCATCCACGCCAGTTGCGATGGCGCAACTATTTTTAGCAAGTTTCGGAATCGAACGAAATTTTAAACTTTTCTCCTCTCTCTCTCTCTCCCTCTCTCTCGCTATGCTGCGCTAGCTCACTTTCACTCTGTGAATCTTCGCGAAGCGAGACCGAATTTCATTTCATTTATCTTTGTTTCCCCTGGTCGGATCGGGGATGGTTCTTTTCAGCCTTCGTCTTCTTACGAGCAGGGGCTGAGGAAAATTTCTTTATTGCCGAGGTGTAAAACTATAGGCGAGTTACCATCCGGACCAGGGCAGCCCCATCCGACTTCTTCTGCTCGACTCGACGTACAAAGCATTGTTAAAATGATGTTCGACGATCGCAAATTTTAAATTATTGTTATGTTTTATGCTTTTTTTCCTTGTCGCGTTAACTAGAAATGATTGAGAAACTGAAAACAAAACAAAACAAAACGAAAAACAAAATAAAATTAGTTTTATTAAATTCCCGCCCGATGCGTAGGATGCGCGCAATGTAAAGTGACGCGCTGTTTTGAAATTTTGAGCGACGACGAGCGGTCGCGTTTGCGTAAAGCGTGCAAAAACCAAATTTAAAAAAACTGACGATCCCCATTTTCCTTTCGAGAAGTTGTACTTTTCGTTAGTAAACGAATTTAACATATTTAAACATAAAATCCATCAGAATCAAGCATGTTTTGATTTCGAAACAGTACTGTTTCCAAACGGATGAGCGTTATAAATCAAATATTCCACAGTTCTCATTTCGTGAGCAGGCACATCGATCATTAGAATAACACTATCGCTGCAGCATTCGTAACCCTGAAAACAAACAAACCGCAAATCGTGTCGAGACTTTATGCTCATATCAAGTCAAAGTGTACATGATTGCAAATTATGTAAATTTTTACTTCCTGCATGTTGTCGGTTGAATAAGCATATGCGTCGTCTTTTTCGGGCTTCAATTTTGGATATAAAACGACATTTGGATGTGAATAGATGAATCGAAGCCGACCACAGATGTCCCTTGTGTCGCCCGCACGTACACCGACCATGGCTAAACATTTTCCAACGTTAACATCTTCCCATCCATCGTCGCCTTGATAACAGCCACCCATTGAATACATGCCGACCAATCGTTGAGCGTTGGACATGCTCATGACATATCCTCCACCTGCATTGTATCCTCCCGCTACGTAGGTTTTAAGGCGAAATCCGTAGTAAAATTTCGATGTAACATTTTTGTGTTTCAAGAATAGTTTTAAGTTTTCGACGATTAGGAAGGCGTCATCGTCGATTTTCAGTACCCAATCGTAATCGAGCCTGTATTTCTGAACCACATACTTGAAAGCCAATTTGGTCTTCAGCCATAAGAAATTGTAGATATCATTCATCTTGAACGTTACTAAATCGGCGTTCCTCCCGAGGGGTACTGTAGTTACAGTATCCGTTGCATTAATATTGCCGATGACAAAAATGATTCTATTACATCGACGACCCCAAGTGTCCATAATAGCCGACCGTCGGTCGGCGTTGTTACCATGCAACACCCAGCAAAGTAACCTTACCGACTTATCCAATTCATCTTCTAGATACTCTTCAGCTAAAATTAAATACGATAATAGAAAATGAAAACAAATTAATTGTACGTAAACATACCTTTATGTAGCAAATTCAGTTTCTCGTCGAACAGCTGAAGGTCACCGATTGGAACTTTTTCAGATAACGTGGCATCGGAATTACGATAGGAACGCGAATAATTTACACCGATCCAAATACCGAATGTTAAAAAACCCAATTGATAAATAGCGTTTCTGAAACAACTATTCGTTATTTGTAATGAATACATATTTTATTCTGCTCGTCTGCTGCTAACTAAATGCACCATTATAGCAATCGTGAAACCTCTTTTGGTATCTATGGAAACATGGACAATTATTTTCAAAGCAATTTCCTTCAAAACTTATTTGTCAAAAGAAAAGTGAGGGTACCATCTCCAAAGCGGCTTTCAAAGTTATTTGTGTGTACTGGAAGGCGATCTCCCTCTAATACAAGCCGCATCTTCAATTAGGGGGTTCCACCTAATAGTTCATTGGCATAAAAGTCACACTGTCCATTAAGGGGCGCATTCAATTTGAACCAATAGTGAAAAAGGAACGATGCAAACGTTTTTAACGGATTGGGTAGTGTGATCAATGCAAAAGGTGGTTTTCACTATCTTTGCGCTTTTTTAATCCAACCATCGGAGACGGCGAGCGATTTGAAAAAGAAAATCTGGCATTGTCAACAATGCTTGGACTTCTAAATAACTGGGATCAACTTCTGCAAAATGCGGAAAACAGGGTTGAGGAAGCACAAAACAGTTTGCAAGACAAACTTGCAATACAAAATTGTAGAGAAAAACTATGCCGAGGCTGCGGAAATCGTAAAAGCTGGAGGTGGAGGCACCATAAAACATTTGGAGAGTTCACTCGACACGTTGCACGTTGACAGGTTAGCGTACCACAGCGGTACATTCGTCAGAACCATGTCAACATCATGTGGAAAAATCCTACTGAGTTGACACTGGCCTTATCTTTCAACTCGGAAATGCGACAAAAATATTATGACTTGTTCGCTTCGTTGTCTGAAAGTCACAAAACGGTGTCGATTGCCGATTTTCTGACAGATGATCAAATATCATCATTGAACATCACAGTTCGCCGTTCTGTTTTTGAACAAGTTTTCTGAACTGTCGTTGATCCAAAAATGCATCACTTGGTGCATCACGTTCCCGAATTTGTCGATAAACATAAAACGGTTGGATTGTTGAGCGAACAAGGAATCGAATCACTTCACAACAAAATGAACAGGATTGGATACACGTTTCAAAGTATACGTGCTGAACAACGTCGAATGACATATACAGTACATATGTATATTTCAGAGGCAACACGTTAGCAGCCAGTGCGCCACTGAGGAAGATTTCAAACCGCGCAAGTGTAACTTTAAGAACAAATAAACTGCCTATTGAAATACTTTTGTAGTACAATTATGAATAATTTGAATTTTTACAGTTGAATATTTTGAAAAATTAGACGCAACAATAGGTCAAGTAAATAGGAATGGTAATATTGCCTTTGATTCAGATTCAGGTTGTCACACAGTTGTTGCCTACGTGACTGTGGATAGTGACAAGATCGATTGCTGGTTGACACTTTGTTGTGGAAGGCCGTTCAACTGACTGCAGTTGTCCAGTGAAAGCAACAGGTTTTAACTTGTCCAATGATAAAACTTGCAAAATCAAACAAACTAGCATGAAATTGGTTGTAAGAATCAAAGTTGTCAACATCTTGTAGATGCTATTTCTGAAATAATGGCAGAGAATATTCAAATTAACTGCTTATTATCCTCAACTAACAAAGATTCAACGAAGTCAACTGTAATCTGGCGCCGGCTGTTCCAAGTTGAAAGCCAATCGGATGCAAGTAACTGAAAACAAAAAATCCACAAAGAATCATTCTGATAACAAGTTTCAAAAAAGTAAAAGTAACGTATCTGAAATAATTAAATCGAGTCGAATGTATTTGACAGCGAATTCGAGTTAAAATGTAAATTGCAACAAGCAAATTTGTTCGAAATATGCAGCGATTGTCACTGTTTAGTATCCACCAGCAGATCAATCCAAAAGTGGTCGCTGACCAATGTTCCGTTCAATTATTTTCTAAAATAACTCATTTCAATGATTACAATTAGCAGCAACCCAAACAATATTGCAGCAAATCTTTGAACAACGCAGCGACTTGCAACGTTCAAGCTATAGTTGAAGTTTGCGGGGACATCTCGTTGTAAAATCGCAAATTGCTACTTCGCAATAGTTTTCGTTTTGATTTATGTACTTTTTCCATAATATAACGCCAGACTTTTATTCCAGACGTGTAAGCGGCGAGTTTTATTCTCATTGATTTCTGTGCGTGAGAGCTTACTGGGCACTGGAAGTCTTCTGATAAACAAAAATAGCAACGTGCATTCTATTCATTCAGAAATACAGTACTTTTTTATGAAACGGTTTTAACATAAAACCGGTATCCGGTAGGTAAAAATATATCTTTGGTTCACCTCGGCATCAAGCTGTCTGGTAAGCGATTGACGGATTTTGTTCAAACGAATTCCTTGTTTCTTCGGACAGTTGGCCATGAATAATCTTGTTTTGTGCAACACAATTTTGAGTGAACCGATAATTAGCGGACGCTTTTAATGTGAAATTTTGCCAATTTGCGGACTTTTTTGGAGATTTCAGAGAACAGATTGTTAAAAGTTCGTGTTTCCGTGTCGAAATTGACTAAAATAAACGCGAATATTTAAAAATTGAACAAAAAATTTTTAATTTGATTGATTGATAAAAATTTTCCTCAAAAAATTTCTTCCTATCTCGATAATACACAGGAGATAGCGCACACATTAATTCGATCCATTCTTGCAGGCAGCTGATAACATATTAATCTATATCACGTGGTGCACATAATCATTACATTTTTTCCTGTTAGTATTGATTTAACAGGGCGAGAAACATAGGACGAATTAGATTCGCAAAATTAGTCCGCAATCAGATGCGCTATTCGATCGGCGACAAATTGCGACAACAAATTTTATTATTTCCAAAAAAAGAACTAAATGAACTAAATTAAGTATTTTTCGGTTTCCAAATATTTCTATCTCCAAATGGATGCGCATTGTAGATAAAATATTCCATGGTTCTCATTTCGTGTGCAGGAATATAATGGAAGGAAATGACGCTGTCACTGCAACATTCGTATCCCTGAAAACAAAATTCACGTTCGGATTATTAGTTTCATCATTCTCTTTCTCTTATCTTGTCTTTTTTACTCACTTCCTTCACATCGTGCATCGACATTTGATACAATGCTTGTTTCTCGATCTTTGCTCCAGGATATAAAAGCACGCGTGGATGAGACATTATGAATCTAAGTCGACCGTCAGCGTCTCTCGTATCGCCTGAATATACCCCTAGCGAGGCTAAGCACGTCGCGACATTGAGATCTTCAGGTCCATCGTCGCCTTGAGGGCAATCCTTCATTGAAAATGAGTCGACCAATTTTTGAGCGTTATACATGCTCATCACATATCCAGGTCCGCCGCTGTTGTAGCCTTGAGGAAGTTCGTTTTTAAATTGAAATCCGTAGAAAAACGCCGACGTGACATTTTTATCTCGCAAAAATCGTTTCAAATTTTCGACGATTACGAACGAGTCGTCGTCGATTTTCAGTACCCAATCGTAATCGAACTTGTATTTATCAATGACGTACTTGAATGTCAGTTTGGTTTTCGACCAAAGTAATTCGTATGTATCTTTCATTTTGAACGTCACCAAGTCGGCACTTGGCGTTAGGGGTACTGTAGACACAGATGCAGTTGCGTTTGTGTCCCCGATGACAAAAATGATTCTGTTACATCGACGACCCCACGAATCCATGATGGCCGATCGTCTATCTGTGTCGTTGCGATACATCACCCAGCAAAATAATGTCACCGACTTATCCAAATCTTCAACCATTGACTTTTCAACTGAAAGTACATATAAAGCTTACTGAACCTGAGTGCACGCTATATGACGTATGACGTATGACAAAACTGTACTTTCATGTTTTCGATTCAGTTTGTTTTCGAACGATTCATTTTCGTCAACGGTTGTTTCTTGAGACAATTTAATGGCGAAATATCGGTAAGAAAATGAGAGATTCATGCCGATCCAAAATCCGAATATTAAAAAACCCAAATGAAAGGCAAAGTTTTTAATACAATTATTCGCCGGTTGCAACATTTTTGAAATATTCTTTTACGACGCGCTAACAGCTAGCGAGTGCGAAAACTTTTTAGATTACAATTGTGAAAACTAGATTACAGTTATGAAAACTCAGGTGTGGTTGCCAAGGAAATAGCGACAATTATTTTTGAATAGTTTCCTCTTATATCCGGATTTAAAGCGTGCACTTCCAATTCGGCTTGCAATTAAAATGATCGGGTTCACTCTGTGCTTGTTTTTGTAGTTGTTGATGTAAACACAATATAATTTTTCGACTTAAATTTATTGCGCCAAAAGTGTTTTTTAAGAGTCGAACGCTTCAAAGGAAAAATGAAGTTGTTATCTTTTTTGGTAATTTCAATTTTGTCAACGGTTTTTGCAGATTTCAAGTTTTCGTTTGGAACTGATTACGGAGATTTGCGTTTGATAGACTGAGAATTCAGTGGCTCAAATTTACTTGCCAGTGAGTAGTAAGCCTAGGCATCTGCTTGTAGTGTATAACCATATACAATGTTAAAGTATAGTCTAAGCCTAAGCCTAAGGTGACCGCCCCCCTGGGGGAGGGGGACGCCCGGCGCCATAAAAGGTCATCGGGGACGACCTTTTACGGACCGGTCTAAGCAAAAGTCTAATCTCAGCGACCCAGCTTAGTTGTGGACCAACAGGAGCTCAAAAATAGTCGAAGAACCTCTCTCGACGACTGCCCGAAGACAAACAGTGAGATGGAGCCGATCGCTGGATTATATAGGTTTCGACAGATGGCGCTTTGCGATTATCGATTCTGATTGATCGATGACCTTGCGCAAGTTACGATTGCAAAATATGATGTAAGTCAAACCGAACCTGCCTATTACAATTCCCGCCAAGTTTGAACCACCTACATACAACCAGTTAGTAAGTATCTTTACATACCATGTGTAAAGTGTTTGCTTTTGGGTCTCAACACGAAAGACTCGCGACAGTTTTATCTTGCGCAATGACCATCAAGGATTTTTTCCTTTGCTTGTAAGCACTGTAACATTGAGCAAGTTGTTTCTGGAGATTTCCTTTTGAAAAAATGCTTGTAAGCTATTTGGCATTGCACAATGAAACTTATTGTTGATAAATAATGTAACTTTTCTCAAATTCAGTGAATCAATTCTAGTCTATCGTCTGAGTAGGTCAGTTTGCTGTTGTTGTATTTCCTAGAAAATCAAACATAATAATGAATGGTAACGAATCTCAAGCCGTGGGTGTTGCAAAAGCTTAAGGTGCAGAAGCTGAAGAAACAGAAATGAAAGACGTTCGCGACTTGTTCGTTTCAATTTTAATCGATGCAATTAAGAAAAAATGTCAAGAATTGGCTGTGGAAACTTATGAAGGTTGTCACATCCAAATATTTTGGCATCGTACAGCGGCGCTGGCCACCCATCTCAAAAGTATCATATGCACTTGGGATGTTTAGATAGTGACACCGATCGATTATGCTTTTTCTTTTTTACGGCTGTCGAATTGGTTACCAAATCGGGTTTAGAGCAACTGCGTCAGAAATTCGTTCGTCTCATTGATCAATGGAAGCTGTTTTTCGAAGACCTAGAATCGAACAACAGTTATATAAAAACAAAATTCGATGTTGAATTTCTTCGAAAATATGACACATCATATTATGAAAAGTAATTTTCGTGATAAAATATGCAACTTCTTGGCTGTAGAAGTTGAAAGTAATCTGCAAACTCCAGTTCACTCAAAACCGTATGGTATTTGTAACTGTATTGTCGTGATGGTTCTATTCATTGACATGTTTTCGATATAAAAATGTTTTACTTTGCTACATGAACTTTACAGATTTGAGCAACATACAAAGCAGAAACTTCAAAAATTGTGCGCTCTTTCATTGCAAAAGCTGCTGATTTTCGCAACGAGACATAAAATCAAGAATTTGCGTCCAATACGGATTGGTAGCAATCGATTGGAAAATTATCTGCAAGACGGCGAAATTATTGAGGTAAATGTTGCAAAAGTTGCATTTATTGAAAAGACAATCGACGTTCATCGTGTTTAAACCGTAAGCGTCCAAGGAATTGCAACACGGAATAAAATTGCCGGTCATCGTGTTCCTCGTTTCTGATGTGGCGCATTGTCGAGAACAGTTCCACCACTGTTTTCCCGCGTCGTCGAGCAGTTGAGCCTGCGAATCTTGTTCGCAAAGTATGCCGACACCGAAAAATTGCAAATAGCCAGTTTGATTTTTGCAATCCGTTGTTTGTATGAAGCATGGAAATCCATCGCAGGGATCTGCCGATGAAGTTTTATCCGAGAGGCAATTGTTATCACTCGTCAGTTTTAGCTGAGTGCTTTCGTGGTTGACATTCGAGTTTAGCTTTTTTATGCTAAAGAAAGTACAACTTCGTAGCACAGATTAATCAAAAACAAGCATTTTTACTTTAGCCGGTTTTTGTGAGGCATAATTCGTTCTTCGAACACTGAATAAATTTTGGGTGAGACGATACCATTCGCATGCTAGAAAAATTTCAAATTTTTGTCGACAAATAAATTCATGTCAGCAACACTTACATTAGCAACTTCACGTACAAACTGATAGGCGTAACAACATTTCGATCCGCAACAATAAGTTCCAGCGTTGCAATAACATTGACAACCATCACCGCAATACGAGCTGCCCATCGGACAGCATCCGTTGCCGCAGCAATAATAGCCAGAATCACAGCACCAACCACCATTTTGGCAGCAAACGGGATTCGCTGCCGCGCAATATCGGTTATTACCGCAGGGCGTGCTGCCGTTCGGGTAACACCCATCGTCGTATCAATAATACCCGCTTGCACAGCATCCGTTTCCGCAACAAGTCTCACCGGCTACGCAATACTCATTGTTACCGCAGTACGTACTTCCTTTAGGACAGCAACCGTTTCCGCAACAGAAATCACCGCTGATGCAGTATACATTGTTGCCGCAATACGTACTACCGTTCGGACAGCATCCTGTTCCGCAACAGTAGTACCCTGGTCGGCAGCAGACAGCTCCGTTATTGCAGCAAGTACCGTTGCAACATTGCTGCTCGCCGCAGCAAGCGAGATTGTAGCTGCAACAGCTTGTACAATTTGTGCCTAATTGGCACACTGTCTGGCCGTTTTGCGATGCAACACCGGCAATTTGAAATATATTTTCGCACGAGTTGCCATTTTCAATCTGTAAGTCAATTTCTGAAATATATTAGTGGACACTAATGTAAACAATCAACTCACCATATGAATCACTGATGAGCAAGATCCAACGATTATGAAAATGAAAAACAGTTTTAAAATCATTCTAACAGTTCCTCATTGACAAAAGTTGTCGAATGATAATTTTGGTCGGTCGATATTTATACAGAAAGACCCCAGTTTTGTTTGTCAACATTGACGACTATTTTGGCTGCATTTCTTTACAATTCTTTAGATAAGAAATTGCCGCTCAGAACACATCTGATTAAAATCAAAGCCATTAATAACAGTGAATTTTATATGATGAGACAATGTTTGCGTCTCATTTCAATGAAAATTCGAAATAGTTGTTGACCGTTTTTTCTTTCAACGTTAAATGTTGTTCTGTTTTTTGGACACTGATACAGTACATTTACTTTCTTCACAACGTCTGCTTTTATCCAATCAAGTGATAAAAATTGTAGTTTGTTGATCCAAAAATCAAACCTAAACATAGATAAGTCAAAGTTTGCGTCTTATTTCTATGAAAAGTCAGCCGAAGGCAAAAATACGTTGTTAACAGTTTCTTTCATCGTAAAACGCTATTCTCATTTCAAATATTTTGGATTTTTAGTAGTTTTTTTTTGCTATTAACAACTTCAATCAAGTTAAAACTCCACCTTTGGTAAAGACAAGGTTTGTGTCTCATTTCTATGAAAATCATTCAATTGCGAAAAATACCATTTTTGACTATTATTACTGTATATGTACATCGTAAATAGGTCCCGATTTGAAATTTGGATACTTTGTTGTCCAACAGGATTTTTATTAAAATAAAAATGGGCTATAGTAACCTTTAGGTGGTCAACCGAATTGGTGAAAACGGTTGACGCTGTCGAATTCTCCGTTAAAAACTGTACAGGATGCACGTTTCGTTTTTTGGCGCTCGTTTATCCCCGCGGATTTAGGGGATTAAGGGCACTTAATCCCTTTAGCTGGTACCAAATTTTTTTTCCAAATTTCAATAAAGTTAGTATATTCCGATTCAGAATTTCACGTTGAGAAAGAATATGCAATTCATATTCGCCCTGCATCATTATTTAAAAAGTTACAGCGAAATGTTTGAAAGTTTTATATATTTTTAGGCTTAGGCTTAAGCTTAAGCTAGGCTCAGGCTTAGGCTTAGGCTCAGGCTTAGGCTTAGGCTTAGGCTTAGGCTCAGGCTCAGGCTTAGGCTTAGGCTTAGGTTTAGGCTTAGGCTTACTCCTCCTCGCACCAATTGCCTAAGCCTAAGCCTAAGAATAAACCTAAGTCTAAGCAGATATTCTTAATCCCCTAAATCAGCGGGGATAAACGAGCGCCAAAAAACAAAACATGCTTCCTGTACAGTTTTTTATGGAGAACTCGATAGCGTCAACCGTTTTCACCAATTCGGTTGACCACCTAAAGGTTACTTATGCCTAAAAATGAGCTTAACTTTAATCACATCATCTGTACAGTAATCGTTTTGATTTTTTTCACTCGTTACAAGCTGGAACATCAACTTTCGCTAAACACTTGTCTGTTACAATGTCGAAATATAAATCGGGATCAGCGCAGTATCGTATCCACAAATATCCTCCCGAGCATGAGTAATAGCTATTGGCGCAAACGAGGCACGGATCTGCGTAATCACCATCGGGCAGATTTGTGCAATCGAGTGCTAAAGAAATAAAAACGTTATTCACTTTGGCACATTCAATTAAGAATGTGCGTCAATTAATACATGGAAATGGACACTCGCACTTTTGGCCACTGTATCCTGGTAGGCAAACACATTTGTAGCCGTCATCGAGATCGATGCAAGTCGCCAGATTTGTGCAGGGAAACGAAGAACACCAGTTCATTTTTTGATCACATTGGTTACCATCAAAGCCGAAACTACTATTACAACTGTAGCCCGACAATGAGTTAACGCAGATGCCATTGAAGCACGGGTCTGGCGAATAGAAGTCAATTTCGGTTTCGCAATACTGTCCAGTGTATCCCGCGGGACAGTCGCAAGTGTACGAAGCTTGGTTAGTCACGCACGTCGAATTATTTTCATAGTTGTTAGTTGCACACCAGTCAGTAAACGAACAATAAACTGAAAAGCAAAAAGTAGAACAAAACATATACTTTTAACATGAATGCTGTTCAATTACATCCGTTGCCATAGAACCCAGGTTGGCACTGGCACGCAGCCGTTGTTCCACTGGTAGCGTACTTTGCATGAGGATCGCATCTTGTAACATTACAGATAGCGTCGCCATCTCTCGAACAAACGCAGCTAAGTGAACAATCCGGTGTCGTCCGTGCACCCTTGGCATTGACTTAACCAAACACACGTATCGCCTCTCAATACGAATCCATCGTCACAAACGCAACCTTCGGTCGGCGGCGCGTTACAAAACTGCGCAACGAGAGGATCGTCGCAAGTCGCAATGCATCTCGACGTGCTGGACGAATAATGAACATTGTCCTGACATTGAATTGCTAAAAACAGTAATCAAAATTTTCATCTACTGTGTGCGAATGAAAATGAAAATCTTACGGCAAAAAGTTTCCATTCTCCATTCCAACGATGTTAAATTTGGTAACGACAAAGAACTTTGAGCCAACAACAACACGTAAGCGCAAAGTACAGTTTGCAATCCGTTCGAAGCATCCAAATCACGTTGACACGACGACGTAATCGAATAGAAATCGGGTACAGTCTGACATTCGGCGACCCATCGGTGTCATTCAGAATGTTGCATTTCTGAGCGGCAATGCTGTCCAACGAAATGGTTTCATACTCCACTTCAATTACCAGACGAACGTCAACAAGAGAAGGGGACGGGTATGTGAAGTAGTTTCTGAAAAGAAAACAAACGTGTTAAAAATGTCAGTCACATTATTTGAATCATTGTTACCCCATCTGAGGAGCCACGAAATAAGAATCTTGCCAACAATATTGATATGTCTACCAATTGATAGCCGGCATTGTAACACAGATTATCGTCCTCGGGGTTACTATTCATATTGCCGCAATTACCGAAAACGTTGTTAATCAAACTGGCCACGTTGGGCAGGTAAACTTCAACCTGTCCGCCGTTTCCGGGAACTTTGTAATAAATGTCCGTCAAACCAAAATTCGCTTGAAGTCGATATCCGAAATTGTACACGTCCACTGAGAACACATACGTTGAACACAGGTAAAGCGGGCAATCGTAACGTCCGTAGATTGTCTGCGTACCAACCTGAAACTGTTTTTCAGTCAAAAACTGTCAGTGTAAAGTTTGTAAATTTGCATCGATAAATGTTACTGTGTATTCATTATCGTACAATGCAATTTGCATATGATTCGAAAAGTAAAAACTGATTATCATTCTGGCGGCTGTTGTTTTTGGCGGGTTACCTGTGTTCCCTTCCCATTGATTGACCACGACATCGATTTTGAATGGTGGATAATCGTTTGAATGGCAATTTGCAGTCGCCACTAAAACTGGGAAGGGAGTTACTGTGGAAATACTGTATTTGCTCGATTAGTTCCCTAGGGAATTAAGATTTTCAGAAGGCCAAAATAGGGGGAATTATTCGAGAGGGGAATTATTCGAGATGGGGAATTAAAATTTTCAATGTATTTATGAGTTTTG
>JAQGBA010000214.1:0-50987 GCA_034698125.1 Prionchulus punctatus | reverse complement strand
ACGACTCAAAACTTTGACATCAATTTTCTCGAAACGCACTTTTTGCAGTTAACTCCTTTTCATTGGTACCCATCGAACTATAGTCGCATGAGTAGAACACACCTTTAAAATATCTGCAACTATATGACCACCATTTCTCCTCGATTCTTCATCAACCTGCAAGAAATTGGAATCATTTATCGAAAGCATTTTTCGTGTCATTGAAAATGGGGTTACTAACTCGAAAAAATGAAACCCAAAATTTACGATTCGATAAATACGACTGAATCGACTTTTGGACGGCGGTAATTGATTTAAAATGAAAACAGTATAGAAATATTATCGGTAACACGATAGCCAATGCAATTAAAATGCACATTGTGCTGCAATTCGGGCTACAATCGCAAGTTAATAAAATAGCTTGCTAGAGTGTTACATAATGCACGGAAGTCGTTATCTTTGTCGCCAACCGTGCGTTTTAATTTACAATTCTACGCTGAAAGAAGGCGTTTCAACATGTTTCACCGTAGTCAGCGGTTTGGTTTGAACGAAATACATAAAATCAACGTAAAAATAAATTTGTTAGGACAAAATCAATCAGAAAATTCATTAGATTAATTTTAAAAATGACAAGTTGATGAGTGTTCACGGTTTGTTCCGTTCCAAGAAAAGTATACACTGTATTGCTTTATTCTTTCAACATTTAGCCAACTTTTATTGTGTTTTCTTGTGAGTTTGTTTAATTAAAAATATATTATTCTCTTAAAAAAATTAAAATTAAGTTTTTGTTATTATGGCTTTAACTTGAATCGAAAAAATGTGAAACGAAAAAGTGCTCATTTAAAAAAATTTTTATCCCCAAAAGGTCTGACTTTTTAAAACACTATTTGATGATTTAGGCTAGCAAATTTCATATTTGTATTCAATAGTTTTGAATCTGGTTTGAAATTTCATTTGAAAAGTGTGCCCAGAATTAAAACGAAGTTAGAATTTTAGAATTTCTAAGTCGGGTGTAAATCTTTTATGTTTTGTTTCAAATTTTGTCCTGGTTCGTAATCTCAGAAGACACAAATGGCGCAGAGAAAGGACGCCGAAAAAGTGAAAAAGATGCGCAAATGGCGTTTAATTGTTAGAAATGCAGCATTTTCGGTAAAATTACAGTAAATTATTTCGAAGTCGATTCAAATTTCGCCCTGATTTTAGTGTACCGAGGATGATTTTCGGAAGAAATTCGATACCTACGGGCAAATTCATGAAATCGTTATGCCGAGAAAAGGTAGTATTATATTACAAATTTTCATGAGAATTTAGTATGTTTTTGTGTTCGTTAATTTAATTTTTTTTTCTAAAGATAATCATTTCGCCGGTTTTTGTTTCATTCAGTTTTCAAAACAATTGGAAGCTAAAAAAGCGATGGATGAAATGAACGGAAAAGAGATAAATGGTGCGTTATTTGTGTATATTTTCTGCTGTTTCGCTCCAAATTTGATTTCAGACAACAAAATTCATTTTTAGGACGAATCGTCGCTGTTGATTGGTCGATTCCGAAAGATCAGTACATGACTGCTGTCTTGGAAGGTGTTTGTTGTGTTTTTAAAACAATTCACGTTCACAAAATAGTTATGTTTTTCGTTTCATCCAAACCTTTTTTAGAAAAACAACATGTGAAGCCGATAAATGTAAAAGAAGAACAGATTAATGAAGAAATTGAGCCAGTTTCAGTTCCCGTAAAAGTTGAACCGAAAGGTGAACCTGAATCTGCAAGTAGCGATTCCGATTCAGAAGAATCTTCGGACGATTCAGAAATTGAAGAGGAACCAAATCCTGATAAGAAAATACCGGAAGAAGTCGTCAAAATTCGACCGCCCGATCAAGCCGTCGAAGAAGGGCGAACGCTTTTCGTTAGGCACGCAAAATTTGTTTTTACATCGGTTAATCATGTCAATTTACGTTTCAAATATTTTAGGGGCATTCCCTACGAAATTGACAATGAGCAATTTCGAGAATTCTTCGAAAAGTTCGGCGATCTCAAATACGCTTTAGTTTGCAAATATGCCAGCACTGGACATTCGAAAGGAAGTGGTTTTGTTCAGTTTATGAACAAAGCCGACGCAGATTCGTGTCTCAATTCAGCTGGATCCAGCTCAATTAATGAATCAAGTTCCGAAGTATAAATTTGGAGGGGCTTTATAATAAAACTATCTCGTTGGCAACTTTAGACAACTAATTATTGGTTTAATTTCTTTTTAGGGCGGCGGTTTATTTATTAACAATTTTCGATTGAATATCTGCAAAGCCGTCGGAAAGGCAGATGCCAAGAAATTGGATCAAGAGAAAAACGATAAAGGACCAAAGGATAATAGAAATTTACACTTATTGCGAGTCGGCCGTAAGCATTATTGGTTTTATCGCAAACTTTTTTGACTATATTTTATTTCATATTTTTATTCTCTCAGTTACAAGAGCCGGTACTAAAGAATCGAACGGCATGTCGAATATGGATGCGTCAAAACGCCTGCGAATCGAATCGGCCAACAGGCAAAAAATAAAAAACCTTCACGTTTTCGTTAGTCCAACGAGGATATGCATTCACAATTTACCAACGAATTATAACGATAAAATACTGAAAACTTTATGTTTTCAATCCGTCGCCGATCCGCTAGCAAAAATAACCGAGGTATGACGTCGGTGAAACAGGAAATTTGCTATTTTTAGTGCGAACAGTTACTATATTTGAAACTAATAATATTTGCACTCGTCCCGAGGAGGAAATTAGCTTTTTTCCACTTCAATTACGTTTTATGTTCGAGCTATTTTTCGCTGCAATTCCGAAATTTGTTTTTTGTGTGCTTTCAGTGTAGGATAATGCGAGATTTGAATCGATTGAACGCCGAAGGCGTTGGCAAGTCGAGAGGATATGCCTTTGTTGATTTCGTTCAACACGAGCACGCCCTTAAATGCTTGAAACATTTAAATAATAATCCAGATATTTTTACCGACGAGAAGGTCCCGCTTTCTCATTCTTTTCCTTTGTTTCCACTTTTAGCACGTTGTTCGGTTTCGTTTTAGCGACCCATAGTTGAATTTTCGTTGGAAAATCGTGCCGCGCTGAATGCTAAACAGAAACGTTTGGAAAACTTTCGTGCCAACAAAGTGAGGGGGAATGACGAATTTTTTGTGTGAATTTCGAATTTGATCGTTCGTTTCACACTTTTTAGCAGTCGAAAGAAAAAAATGAGGCGATGTTCAAACGAACCCCAAAACCACAGTCGTTTAAACCAAAAATCGTTAAGCCGGTCGACGGCGTTTCGAAGGCGAAATCAACTGCAAAACCTTTTCCATCGCATTTTGGTCCAAAAATTCGACATAAGAAACGTCGGCCAGCATCTGATAAGGAGGAAAAACGAACCGTAAAAGAAAAAAGCCAAAAACAGGTCGAAAAACGAATGAAAAACGACAAAAAAGTAAAAAGAATGAAAAACGACCAAAAAGTGGCGCCACCTAAAGAAAAACGTGTCAAAAACGCAAATGAAGAAAAAGTAATTTTATTGAATTTTACACATATTTTTATCTTATTTTACAAATTTACACGAATAGTTTCACTTTTTTTACCTTAGACGAGTAAAGTTTCTATAAAAACCGTCACGACGAAACGTCGACGAGCAGCCGACATTGACAACGAACGCAGCACGAAAAAATCAAAAAAAGCTAAACGCTGGTACGAAGATAAAATTGGCATCGTTTGAGATTATTTTCATAGTTCGTGTAGTCTTTTTGAAACGTCGAATGGTGCACACATTTGAAACGTTAAATTTTTTTAAATGACGAATCCTTTTTTCACACGTTTAACACGTTTGTCGGTTGCTGATCGGGCGTTACGAAGACGCCGATCGGATAATCATTTGAAGGCGTAAGGGGACTGTTGAGTAAACGGCGTTCCTCGGGTATGGTCGGCAACGTGGACAACGAATTTAAATTCAATAAACTTTCGTTGGACAAGGGTCGCCAATTGAGCGGATGTAAATTCGTCAACGGTTGCAAGTGCCACGACGAGCGACGCGTCGGCGACGGACTTCGGCGATTGTTCATCGTCGTCGTCGCGCCCGAAAACGTCCATGATTTTGGACGAAAGCCTTCGAATTGTATTTCGTCCGTCGGCGGTTCGTCTTTTTGTTGTTTTAAGTAAATTTCTTCGTCGGCTTCGCGTAACTCTTCGAACGTTACGGGCGTCGTACGAAAACGGGATTTTTGTTGACGAACTTTTGTTCGCCGTTGCTTTTGGCCGCTCATTTGCGAATTTTGCGCCGAAGGGAACTCCTAAAAAACGAAAACGTGTCAAAAAATCATTTTCATGCAGTCGGTCGACGTTTATTGCGTGTGGAACAAAATATCTGACCTGCCAAACGTCATATCGAGCTAATTTTTCTTACTTCGATGAATTTGTTTCGCATTTTTTCTGAATTCGCTGTCGCCGTCGGCACGATATCCTTCGGCATCGATTCTCGATAATGTTCGAAGCAATGGCACGACGACGGCGGCGAGGTCGAGCAATTATACTCTGACGACGTCGAATGATTGTTGTTATTGTGCGAGGGTAAGATCATGGATACCATGGGCGAATTATCGTCGACGACGTTGATTTTAATGGGCGCGTAACACGAACTATCTTCGTCGTCTTCATCGTCGTCGTACGAATTGCTTTTATGCACGAATAACGTCCGACGATGATGAGTTTCGAGAGGTAGCGTAGATACAACACCTTCGATCATGATTTCGTTGGATTGACGACGAATGAAAAAACAAGCAAATTAAAAATCGTTTTTGTCCAACGGTCGAACGCTAAATTCGTTCTTGCTCAGCTTGATCGGATTATCAACCTTTTAAGCGTACTCGCCGAACGAGCACTGAGCAACGAGTTTTGTTTCTTCTTGCCTCGGATTACTTCCGAGACTGAATAGTGTTTCGTTCGCGTGACGAAATTTGCTTCTCCAAAAAACTTCGTTCGTCGTTGTTGCTTCGTACGACGTCGACGCAGACCTTTCGGAAGCACAGAAAATAAAGAAGAAGAGTAATATCGTTAAAGTTTCTCTCTTTTGAAAACAAACACTGTTTTACGACGACGACGAGCGACGCTTGTAAAAACGCTACGTTTTTCGCAACGCCTACGTCGTCACGCGTGCGCAATATGCGGCGCTTGCTGATCAAGTATCGGCGTAGTTTTATGAAACGCGTGGGGTTAATGGTGGACGACGATATTTTGACAGATGTTGGAAGATTGAGAATGAACAGGGTTAAAAGTTGTTTTGAAAAGTGAGGAGTGTGAAAGTTTCTGTTTCACACAAATGTTCGCGCGATGAATAACTTCTTAGAAGCAACTATTGAACAACTTTCGAAGCAACATCAACGACAGCTGACCGTTTCTGAGACTAATTTGCGTTTCGTAAAAACTAACGCTCACAAAATCAAAAGCTAAACGAAAATGACGCGCGCACGCCGTCGCATAAGATGACGATGAATAATTGTTAACGAAAATACGATTGGGTTTTTTTCTGGCTCGATCAAGCGTGTAATTAATTTCTAAACTTAGATTTTGTCTATGAGGACGGAATCTACACCGAAGCAGCGAGCGAGTAGGAAGCGAAATTTTATCCCCGGTTTTCGTTCTTTGCACGACGACGAATGAACGTGACTCACGCGCGAAATCGTCCATGGACACGAACGTGCGTCGCACTTTTGTTAAACTAACCTCCGTCGAGTTTTGCGAAAAGAGTTCTTTGAAGGATACAAATTAAAAAATGCTTTTTGCTCGACGTGATGAATTTTATTACGAATTCCGTTTCGACGCCAGACGTATCGGCGACGTTGTCGATAAAAGCTAAAAAAACCGAACGAACCGCGTGAGAAATCGATTCATAAAACTTTCCCGTGCGGAACTTATCGCCGCCGCAATGCCGAGGACGATTAGTTTAGAAATATAAACGAAAAGTGTCGCCGAGTCGCTCGGTAAAATTCGATTCTCTTTTTTTACCCCGTAACGTCCCTTTGCACGACCTTTAAAGGGCTTTTTTTGTCGCGAATCGAGTGAAAACGTTTTCACTCGTCGAACGAACACAAAAAGCGCCGAAGGACAAGAACGAAAAAAACTAATTCGTGTTTCACGGTTTTCTTTTTTCACTCGTCGTCGCACATATTATTTGTCGTTTTTAGTTACTCGCAAGACCTCACGCGTAAACCAGTTATGTAAGAATAATGCAAAATACAAATTGAAACCGAAATTTAATCAAAATACATCTATTTTTGAAAGACACTTTGTACTTTGTAACGAAAAACGCAATTTTCGAATCATCCATCGAACGGATTGGCACCAGTTTTAAAAACTGGTTATTTATATTTAATTTTAAAAGTACAAACATCCTCCACAATAATAAAACAAAAACATTGGACTTTTCTACTCCAAACTATTGTATTTTTGTTTGTTTTCAATTTTTGACAGTCAATTAATAAAATTTATTATTATATTTGCTTTTGTTTTTGCTAATCTGACGCAAAGTGCGTCCGCCTGGTTTTATTATTAATCGACGTCGTCAGTTGGAAAAGTTTTTCGAAAACTGGTTTGCTGTTTATTTTCGTAAACATTAACCTGTTTTTGCTGATAACGATTGCGTTATCAGTTTTGACCGGTTGAGAAGAAAGTTAATACGAATAATATGTTAAAAAGAATCGTAAGCGTCGTAGGCGGTTGTTCATCGACGTACGTTCGAGCATCGTTCGCAAGCATGGCGAATTCGACGGATTGGAAAAAGGCAAAATCGATTTACGAGTTCACAATGAAAGACATCGATGGAAATCAATTATCGATGGAAAAATACAAGTATGAACACAAAATCAGTCATAATGTCTTTTTCGGTTGCAAAATTGTCTTCATGGATCACAAAAATGAATTCATCAGTTAAAAAAAGTGCATCATCATTCCTAAAATAATTTTATTGCGCATTTATCGTTGAAATCAAAAATCTTTTCTTTAATTGTCCTGCATTTTTCGTCATGAAAAAGGAAGTAAATCAAAAGGAAGTGTGCGTTTCGATTTATTTCCAGTAAACAATTTATCTATGCATCGCCGTGACGCACTCGAAGAAGCTTTTGAGTAATTACTGATTTCGTAGACATTCATTAGCTTATGATTAAGCGAGGCACGTCTGAAAGCTCTTCTTGTTTACACGAAGTTTCAATAATCTAATAAAATTTCGTTATTTTTTTAAATTAAAAGACCTTATACATTGCTTTTCGTTATCGTTTTTTGAATCAATATTTTTCTCATTGCAAATGTGATTTATTTTTGATGCGTAATTTCCAGATTTTGCGTTGTGTTATTGCACTGTATCTTTGTTGTTTTTGGACCCTTTTTTGTTTTGCAGAGGTTTTGTCACCATCATCGTTAATGTCGCTTGTAAATGAGGAGGAACGGAGAAAAACTACAAACAACTGCAAGCAATATACGAAAAACATGAACAGGACGGTTTGAGAATCGCAGCCTTTCCTTGTAATCAATTCGGAGGACAAGTAATTTGTTTTTTTAACTGCCAAATAGAACTTTTTTCGAATCGTTTGGATTTTTTGTACTTTCAGGAACCATGGGACGAGCCGGAAATCAAACGTTGGGTCGATGAAAAGTTTCACGCCACGTTCGATTTGTACAGTAAAATCAAAGTAAACGGCGACGACGCTGACCCGCTTTACAAATATTTGAAATCGAAACAAGGTGGCACTTTGTTCGAGTGGGTCAATTTCGCAAATTCATAGAAAGTTTAGGTTTTATTTCGCTTCTGAATTCTTTTTTAAAGTGCTATAAAATGGAACTTTTCGAAGTTTTTAATCGATCGAAATGGTCAGCCCGTTAAACGTTACGGTCCCAATGTCGAGCCTAATGTAAATTTCTTGTATTTTCTCAAATGAACCAAATCTTGACACGAATTTTGTTTTTTAGGACATCGTAAAAGATGCCCTCGAATTATTGAAGAAGTAAAATGAACTTCGTTCATGAAAAATTTGCTGCAGTTGTTCGTCCCGATAAAGTTTTTCTCCTAAAAGTTTGGTTTTTTCAGAAAATGTGTACAGTTTAGTTTAGTTAACTAGACTTTCGCTCGTATTTCGCGGTTTTATGACGGAAAAATTGTCTTAAACTTTTTCGAAAGGGGGCATTTTCTTGATGGCGATACCGCTGTGTTTATTTTTGTCGCTTAATCAACAAGTATTCATTTAATCAAAGTAGTTTTGTTTCATTAAAATCGAATTGAATTATTACTGACTGTAGTTTAATAAAACAAAATCAGACTCCTAATATATCGAAAGTTTCTACTTTATTTGCACGTTTGAAATATGATTAGTCGGAAGTAAAACAAATTCTGGTTAAAATTATTGCAAAACTGCAACGAAAAATGTCCTGATAACTGTCGGCATGTTGTGTAAATCTTTGACTATTAAAAATTTATATGTCTCCAAGGAGTTTCGAATAATGGAAACTTCTTTTCTCCGACAAGTACTTTTCCACGAAACAGAAAGTGGCTCGTCTGAGAACATCTTACGATCGCTATGTTCACCTTGCATAATACGAATACCGCCTTGCTAGCGGTGATAAAGGCTGCCAATTTCGCAGCATTAAAGCACAAAGATCAACGAAAACGAGATCCGGATAAAACTCCTTACATCAATCAGCCGATCGGAGTTGCTTCGATAATCATCGACGAAGGGGATGTATTTGATCCGACTGTACTTCAAGCTGCCATCTTGCACGATACCGTTGAAGATACCGACACCACTTTGGACGAAATCGAGCAAAATTTCGGTTATCAAGTTCGTCAAATAGTATCCGAAGTAACGAACAAATCGAACGTGCCGAAATCCGAACGCCGACAAATGCAAATCGCGAACGCCAAGAAGAAAAGCAAGGAAGCTAAACTGATCACGTTGGCGGATAAATTATATAACATAAGGGATTTAGAAAAGAGCAAACCCGTCAATTGGACGAACAAAGAAATTGATGAATTTTATAAATTCGCGAAACTGGTCGTCGACGAAATTCGTGGCGTTAACGCCGTGTTGGAGAAGAAATTCGATCAAATTTACGAAAGACGAAAAAATTCCTTAAGCGCTTAGCGTTTAGGCAAAAAATTGTTAATTTTAGCTCAAAATGCTTTTTTCCACCCGACCGTTCTTGCCGGCAACATTTTAAGAGAATAAAAATGCACGTTACGTCTGTCCCTGCAACTCAGTATTCTGCAATTGCTAAAACAAAGATTTTTCGTGATCACAAAAGTTCTCATTTTGATCCACTAAAATCAAAAAATATCGTTGAATTTTATTGGAAACCGGTCGTCGATTACGACCGATTTCGTCACAATCGGGTTTCGAATGACACACGAAAATGTTTTTGTCGTGTCCATTGTGAAAACTAATTGACTCGTCGTATTATATTATATTTAATCACCTGGCAAAATAATTCTCATATAGAGTTTCGGGGGCAAACACAGTTTCAAAATGAAAAATAAAACATTGACTCGATTCGAATGTTGACTCGACAACGTAGTTTGCGCGACATTTTATAGGACTTTTATTTAACTGTACCCGATGTCAAAGCCGAAACATACGTTTATTAAATTTTCAAATAAACGACGACCGTTGTACGTGTGCTTGATTATGAGCACCGTTTGTATTCTTATCATAACCGTTATCAGCGGCGTTTTAGTTTCTTCAACGAACAGAAATAATACTAAATATCGTCTGGACGAACGTAGATGCGAGCCGTTCGCTCGTCATTATCGGTCGAATATCTGTTCCGACAAAGTCACCGATATAAAACGTATCGATTCGATCGACTTAAATTTTACAGTACCCGACGAATACCGTATATCGGTCGACGGTCATGTGCTGGGTGTGAAACCAGTTTTTTACAATTGGACAATAAATTTTGCCTCGAGAACGGATTTCGTAGGCCAATTATCGGTCCTAATCGAAATTTTACAAGCAACCGATAAAATCGTCATCAATTTGGACACTGATGCTATCAATGTTACGTACGATTCAGTTACTGTAAGCAATTATTGTCGAGAAATTTGTGTAACCGATTTTACGCTGTTATCGTCTGAACAGTTGCTCATAATCAGCCTCAACGAATCGTTATCAGTAAACGAGACTTATTTGTTGAATTTCGAAACGTTTTTCGGTTCGTCGTTGAAGTCGAACGGCGACGGAACGGGAAGCAAGGGACTTCGATTGACGAGTGAAATTTCGGATATCTGGGCAATAAATACAATCTTTCAAATGAGATCGGCCCGAACGGTCTTTCCATGTTTTGATCACCCATTACTGAAATCCAATTACCAAATTTGCGTCGGACATTCATCCGATACGGTCGCATTAAGCAATACGGAACTCGATACCGTACGGTACATGGACGACGGTAGTAAACGTTTGGATTGCTTTCAAGTCACTCCGAAACTACCGACTTACTTAGTGACCGTTTCTGTATTGGGTAATTTTACGAATCGCGCGAACGATACAATAATCCCGACTATAGAGATCTATTATCCAATATCAGATAATAACGAGATTTTCTCGTGGGAAATTTACGAAACGAGAAAAGTCCTCAAAATCGTCGAAAACATGACGCGATTAACGTACGATCTGCCGAGATTGGCGTTCATAAATTTGAATCCGAATCCGTTTTGGGGTATAGAAAATTACGGTTTGGTCAGTTTGGAAAGCGGATTCACGCGGTTCGCATCCATGAACGAAGCTCATTTAATTTTGGTCCACGAAATTGTACACCAATGGCTGGGCGACGTCGTCACGATCGATAAATGGGATGAGATTTGTTTGCAAGAAGGGTTGACATCCTACTTGGAATGGTCCATAAATGGTATCACGAACTTTACTCATCAGTCGCTAGCCAGTAAACTTCGACAAACTATAGAAGATAATTTGGACAAGGATCACAGCTCGCCGTTGATCCGTCCGTACAATTCCACGCAAGACATCGTCGATCGTTGTTTCGGTAAACCTCCAGTGATTTTTCATATGATCGCCGTCGCCGCAGGCGATGTCGACTTGTGGTGGAAATTTTTGGCATTATTGGTCGGAAATTATTCATACAGCAACGCCAACCTAGTCGATTGGGTCGAAATTGTGAATCGAATAACGGGCGCTGTTGAGTTCGGAATTATGCTTCGTACGTGGTTCACTGAACCTGGTTACCCGATAATTTACGCCGATATGTCGCCCGAATTCGTTCGATTAGAGCAGAGAATATTTATGAACGAGAATTCGTTGAATTCTTTGCCACCAACGACAAAATCTAATCCTCGACTGATTCCAATAAGTCTCCTGTTTGAAACTCAAAAAGGTTCCGATTCGATTCTTCTGAAGACTTCAAATGAAATGTTTGAAACAAATTTCAGCTCTTTAAGTGGCTGGTTCGTCGTCGATTCGGAAATGACGACGTTCAGTCGGAAAATTTACACGGCAAACAATTATTTAGCGCTAATCGATTGCTATTTCAACAACTACAGTTCCTCATGCGCTCTCAGTAGAGACCAAATGAGAACTGTATTCGGCGATTTTTGTTTCGCATTGAGCAACGATTTGCTTCCATGGGACGCCGACGACGATTCGTTTCAGGAAAATTATTGGATCGATTTATTTTATAAAATAAAATCGATATCGAATTTTAGAACTCGCCTGCAAATTAATCCGATTTGTCACTGTTGCATGAAAACTGAAGATGAAATAAAAAACGAAAAATTTCCAGAATGGCACAAAGATTCTTGTTCGAGTTTATGGACAAAATATTGCAAAAATTTATCGATAATTAATAAATTAAATAATTCGGTTATTTTATAAAAAAATTTTGATAAAATTAAAATTTTCAACGAAAAGTTAGTAGAAATTGAAAATGTTTGTGAATTTCCAATTTCCGTTCTCGGTCGGAATATGTGAAATTAAAAAAGTTTAAACCCAAAGAAGTTTCATTTGAAAACACCGAGTGATAATTTCGGCTTAGCCGTGACATATTCAGGTGAATCTTAATCTAACTCTTTCCATTTGCTTTCAAAAATGTGTGCGTAAATTTAACATTGCGAGCAAAAATCTGTTGCAAAATATTATTGAACACGTCAATTTTGATTTTAACGCATTTATCGGCGGAAATCATGTCGTCTTCTAGTGACGAAGTGATGTCCAGCGAAGAAGAAGAGAAAATCAAAAAGTCTCGTCTGTCTAAAGCGTCATCGAGCGAGGAAATCGAAGCGGACGAGGAAGAAGAAGAAACTAACGAAAATGCCGAAAATGTTGCGAGCGATTTTCGTCAATTTACTCAAACTCAATCGGACTCGGACGACGAAGACGAAGAGCGCGCCGTCGACGATAACGCCAGTCAAAATTCGGATAAAGTCGACGAATCGGATCATTTGAAAGCAAAAAGCGATTCGGAAGCGGAACCGAGTCCGACCCAAGGTTGCTTTTTTGTGAAACGTGTTGTTAAAATCTTTCGTTTTCGATTTAAGCGCATTATTTGTTATTCAGAGGATTTGTTCGGTGACGCCGACGACGTAAGCACAACGAGCAAGGAAGACGACGAAAATAAAGCCGGCGTAGAAATAGCAGAAAGGCAAAATAGTTACGCAGTAGATGTAAGATGTTGCACCTATAGTTGTTGAACAATTGGAGCTATAGTCCTGAGTATTAGTAACTACTATATTTCCGCTTGATAATTGCAACTGTAGTCGTGAATATTAGCACATATAGTTGGTGAATAGTTGCAACTATAGTTGTGAAATTGTAACTGTACTTTTTTTAGGACGAACAAGAAGAAGCCGAAGAAGTACCTGAGACGCTGATCGACGTCGAAATCCCGAAAATCAACGTCGATTTAGGAAATCAAATACATTTCGTAAAGTTTCCCAATTTCCTCAGCGTCGAGCCTCGTCCATTCGACGCCGACACGTACGAAGACGAGATCGACGACGATGACGTATTGGACGAAGAAGGACGAAGTCGAGTGAAATTGAAAGTTGAAAATACGATCCGATGGAAAAATACGCTCGACGACGAAGGCAATCCGACGAAAAGGAGTAACGCAAAAATTGTTCGATGGTCCGACGGCAGGTATATGATTGGCGAAGAAATTTCATTTCTGTTTGTTTTTTTACGTTCCCTTTTTTTGCTCGATTCAGTATGTCGTTGTATCTCGGTGCAGAAGTCTTCGACGTTCATATGCACCCGTTGCAAGGCGATCATCACCATTTATTCATTCGTCAGGGCACCGGTTTGCAAGGGCGGGCGATTTTTAGAACCAAGTTAACGTTCCGTCCTCATTCGACTGAAAGTTTCACGCATCGAAAAATGACGATGAGCATGGCGGATCGAACGAGCAAAACGCAAAAAGTGAAAGTTCTGCCCGTCGTCGGAAAGGACCCTGAGGCGCAAAAATTGGAACTGTTGAAGGTACTTTCGAATCCGCAAACGATTTCATTTTCGTTTCACGAAACGACGCTGTTTATTTCATGAAATTACTTCGTTTTAGAAAGAAGAAGAACGATTACGTGCTAGCGCTCGTCGCGAATCGCAACAAAGAAGGAATCGAGATCGAGCTCACGGGCGAGGATTGTCGGCGAGTTATTTGGAACCCGATCGAGGCGAATCGGACGAAGAGGAAAATTCAGTTTCGCTGTCGGCCATCAAACGAAGTTTCAAAGCCGGCGGAAGGGATTACGCTAAAAATTTGTACGATTCCGACGACGGAAGCGATGCATCCGATACGAAAGCGAAAGAAAAGTTGGAACAAGCTAAACGGTTAGACAGCGACGATGAGCAAGGATCGCCGGGCGGCGATGATAAAAAGAAACAACGTCGAGCAAATATCATAGAAGAAGATAGCGACGATGAGGATTAAAACTGTTTCTCAAATATTTTTGTTTAATGTATATATTTTGAAGTATTTAAAAAATAGTCTCGAATTCGTGTTTGGTAACAAAAAATCTGTTTCAAACAATAAGATTTTTTCATTGAGATACTGAAAACATGTCGAAAAGTACGTTTCAAGTTTTGTCTCACATTAAATACATTCGGCAAGTTTTTTTTTGCCAACTGATTGTTAAATAAGTACCTATCAAAAGTTTTTCAAACTACAACTTTTTATCCCTCATTGTTTCCGAGAAGAACAACGTAACAGATGTTTGGAGACATCAAATCATTTAAAAATACAACTTTTCGCGTCCGAAATTCAACGTTAAAATTTCATATTTTAATAGTCAGCTGTCGCTTTGTGAAAAATTTCCGAATGGATTTATTTCATAAAAGTTTATTTTATTTAACTTATCGAATCGAACCGATATAAAATGCATATTGCATTTTTAAATCGTCTTTCGCGAAACGACTTAGATTTGAATTCGAAACGCGTAAAAATGGATTAGTTTTTAACATTTTATCGGCTCATTTTGTAAATAAATTTAATGGATAACCAATGGACCGACGACGGAGAAATTTTTTTCTCGTATATCAGCGAATTCAAATTCCATCCTTATCATTTCGGAAAAAGAACTGTAAAATATTACAGAATGGTAAAAAGACTTGAAAGAGGCTTTTTGTTTTGTTTGTTTCTGTTTTTGGACGTAATGAATGAGAATTGCGTTTTATAACGAGCGTTTTTATCAATGATTGATGATATTTTCGAGATCTAATCTGCAGATCTCGGTGCTCGTAATATATTCATTTTTACAAAAAGAAAACTGAGAATAAGTTTTTCTCAGTCGTTGGTTTCGAAAAAAGTTCGAAAAAACAACATTACAATAAGAAATAACTTTTATTTTTTGTTCATCTAACGCACAGTTTGGCGTCGAACAGCTGTCAATTTTGAGTGCAAAGTTGTTTCTAAAATGAACAAACAAATTATTTTTAATAAATGGAAAATTGATGACATGTGTTAATTTTTCTTTCACTCAATTTTCGAAAGTCAGTGTGAGTTTTTGTTTTAAACTTCAACGAAATGTGTTCTTAAAGCATAGTTTCAGAACCGGTTCCCTTTTTTGTCTAAAAAAGGTCGAAATGTTGTATAATGTTTCGCATTCCTGTGTAGGCTTTTTGACCGATTGGAAATATTTTGTTACAAGTTTTCACACTTATGAATAACAAGTGGATTTAAAAAAAGAGTTTTCTTTCAACTTTGTTGTCTTTTCCTGTTTCGTCAGTGATGCTTATTCTCGTAGTCTCTGGGAATGAAAAGTTATTGGTAAGAATTGAGAAATGAATCGAAATTTGTTATATTTTACTATTATGTGTCGAAAATCGTGTCTTGATTAATATCACTTTTATTGCATGGTTACTACTGAATTAAATCAGAATAAGCAAATAAATTGGCGCTGTTTCATTTCGTTTCTTGTCTATTTTTATTTTTTGGTTGATAAAATTGATAACGAGTTTTATCATAACCCAGGTGATACCAGGCAAATATTGGAACTTTTCTGAACGATTTATAAATTATAATTGCGTGCAAAATGTTCTTTGCGGTTATGAAGCTAAAATTGTTACCTTCAGTAAACAATGAAGTGAATTTGTTGCGTAGAAACTGTTTCTAGAAGTACCCTATCATTATACGATCCACCTCTCATCCTCTTTCATAAAGAGAAAAACTTTTTTCCGAAAACTTTTGAAGTGTCAAAAGTAAAGTAAATTTACAACGATTACTCATCGGATCTTCAACAATTTTCATACAGTTAATAGTTCCAGTTAATGGCTTCAAAAAGTTTTATCAGAGACGTTTTTTTGTGAATCAGTTTATGTAATGTTATGTATTGGAAGAATGTCGCAAAAATTTGACGAGAAAGCCTTCAAAAAAGTAAAGTAAAATAAAAAATTTCATTTTCTTATCAACTTTTGTCTCTGTAACCGCTTCGTTTCGTCACTAAATCGGACTTGGATTAGCTTTAACGATGTCATTTCTCGAATCGCATGAACTATTTTAATTAAAAGTAGGATTAGGGATAAAGTACATTCGAAAACGATCGAGGGCGATAAATTTGAAACTTTCGATCAGTTTTTCGAGTCGTTAAATTCAACAAAGCGGTCCGTTCTGATACAATCCAGGACAAAAACTGTGTTTTTCAAAGAATTTCTCACAAAAATCTTCGTTTTTTCCGGCATTTCTAATCGAAATCTAAATGATTAAACCGTTTTGTAAAAAAAGACGTGATTATTCGCCCCTCATCGTTGTTTTATCCTTTGATATTATGCTAAATAATAAATCATGATGTTCAGAAAGCAATCGGAACTACGACCGCCGAGGCGAGGGGTATTCAAAGTAAAATTGAATACGGGCTATAAAAGAATATTTCATGTAAGAAACAAGATTCGTGCTCGTTTATCGATAAGTTAGCGCTCGTTAGATCTTCGATAGGGGTTAAAAGTTGTTTCAAACAAAAAAAATATGATAATCCCATCTCATCTCATTGCCAATAGGGTAAGTAATTCGTTTGCCGTATGAAAGATTTGTTTCGGTGCCGTTGAAACAACTTTCAATGCCCCAAATGAAAACGCATACTTAAAAACGAAATTTATGTTTTCGTTTTTGTTCCCCAATCGAAACCTCCCGGAGACCTTATTAAACTTGTTAAGAGCTAACATTGAATTGATTCCTAACTACTAAGTAGTTACTTATAGTTTCAATTTCATTTCCGACGGTCGTTCGTCGAAGAAACGAAACATGGGTTTCGAGAGAGTTTCTTTGAATTTAAAAAATTAGCCCGATGTTGCTCGTTCTGAAGCTAATTTCGGGTTTTCACGTAAGTGAAACTCTGTTCTTTTATGAATGACAGACAACCGTACTATGAAAGACTCGCTCGGGTATACTGTACAATTCGTGATTCAATTTTTGTTCTACTTTTTTCAGTTTACGAGACTCGTTTTGCCTCACATCGTACTCGTTTTATTCATCGTTGCGTATTGTTTAGTTGGAGCATATATTTTTTATAAACTGGAAGAACCGTTCGAGACGGATAGAAAATTTCATGGAAAAAATTACTTATCAGCTAACATTAGCGAATTTATACATTTCGTCCAAAGTCAATCGAAAAAAAATGGAACGAATTTAATCACCGATAGTAAACATTTCGAGACAGCGTTGAAAGCGAAGACGTTCGATTTATTAAAATTATACGAACATTTATCAAACGAATATTTGATCAACGTAGAAGATTTAGATGATAAAAAACGAAATCTACATTGGTCGTACGCGTCTTCAATTTTATTTAGCTTCACAATTATAACGACGATTGGTAAGGGCAGTAGGCTTTTAGTTTTGTTTTTTTACACCGTTTCGACCATGAAAAACATTTTATGAAACGCGAAAGCTTTTATCGGTCGAAAAAATCAAATTATAATCGGCGCGAGTGGAAACTAGAAAAAAACGCTGCTTTCTTCAAAAAACGAGCATAGTTTAAAAAAACGAAACTAATTTGAGTTATGCTATGTGACTTTTCGGTAACAAAGTCGCGCCCACAGTGTTTTTTTTTCGATAAGTATCTATTTTAACTCGTAATCGATTCGTTCTACGGACGTTTTTCGTTTTAGGCTACGGTAATCTAGCGCCGGTGACGTTTTACGGTCGATTATTTTGTATATTGTACGGTTTGATCGGCATACCGGCGACGATGGTAGCCATCGCCAACGTCGGACAATTCCTCGCCGAAGGCGTCGAAATAATATATAAGTTTCTGAAACGGCGACTGAAAACGTTGATAAACGGCAAGAAAAAACGTATAAAAACCGTCGCTCAGGACGCCGACGGCGATGGGCAAGAGCCGAAAACGATATTCGGCGCCGTCGTCGTGTGTTTGGCCTTCGTCGGTTATATATTCATCGGCGCCATGTGCATGCCGATCTGGGAGGAATTCGACTTTTTCGGCGGTTGTTATTTCGCATTCGTAACTATAACCACGGTTGGACTCGGCGATATTGTGCCGCGTCAGTTGGATTATTTGTTTCCGACGATCGTTTACATAACCCTCGGACTGGCCATAACGACGTTGACCATCGAAGTAATGAGCCAATATCTGAGACAAGTCCACTACGTGGGCAGCGAAGTGAAGGGCAGCAAAGACGTTTACGTTTGGTTCGGCAATAGAATGTTGACCGTCGGCGAGTTGGTGGGCGCCATCGGCGACCAGTACGGCATACCGAAGGGCGAAATAAATGATCTCAAAACTAAATTGGACACGGTTGTTACGCAAAAAGTCGAAGAGAAAGACGCGAGGAAAAAAGCGGCGGCGGCGGCCGTCAAAAAGAATTCGAAAGTCGACGGACGAAAATCCAGTCGAGCGCCGTTGTTCAACGATTTAGAATTTCGTTACATCGACGAAGAAAGTTTAGCCGATCTTCCTGCCACGATTATGTAGACGACCGACGAAAACGAAAAACTTGTTTTTTTCTTATATAATAGTAACGATTTTTGTTGCGTAACGAAAATTCTTCCCGATGTGCATTTGTAATGACGCAATTTCGCTTAATTTCCTTCTTGAATCCGAGTATTTTCGATTACGTGCTACGTATTAAATGTTTTTATATTTATTAAAAAATTGTGATTCTCGACGTAACAATTTGCCAAGGAAAATTCACCGAGTTATCAGCCGAAATTTTGTGAATTCAGAAATAGCACAACAACGTCATTCGCAGGCCAGAAATGATAACATTATTGACTTTTAATGTTGCGTTGAACGATAAAAGTGAAGCAATTTCTTTCAAAACCAAAACTATTTGGACGCTAAATTTGACGAAAAAGAATTCTTAATTTTTATTTTCAAAATTAAAAACAAAATTTTCTTGATTTTCAAATTCTGAAGTTTATTTTCTATGCTTAACCAAAAAAGGTTTGAGAATTTCTCAATTCGTCGAAAAAAATTTTTTGTTTCGTAATAATTGACAATTATCGATGGATTTAAGTCGACGTTTTGTTTTTGTAATACTTTACGCATTCAAAACATCAACGAATTCGGCTTTATCTTCATATAGATATGGAACAAACTGTACAGTTCATGTGAGTATGTGAGTGTTTGTTGAAGAAAAGAAGGCGCAGCAAAAGTGTTCGAATGCGTTGATATCCGTCCAAAAAAACGTTTCATCAAATAAAACTTTGTAAATTGTTTTTTTGCTCATTTTAGGATGGTTTGCATTGCTATGTGGAAGAAAGTAAGACCAATGATGGAGAATTTTTAATGTTACCACCAAATTACAATGTTTTCAGAAATGAAAATTTTTTTTGACAAATTTCCTATAAGTATTGGTTTTAGGCTTTGCAAACAACTTTTTTGCTCGACTGAACTTTGCTCGATAAAATTAGGACCAAAATTTAAATTCATACTGTCTTATCAGCCAACGATGAATCACTGTATGTTTCAGGTATTTGCGCATCAAACGCAACATCGGACTCTGCACCCAGCTCTCCGTACGATCTTAGGGTACATCCGGCTATGGCTGCCGTTCCGTCTCGCAAACCAAACTCTTATCAGTTACGTGTGAATATCTCATGGCATCCGCCGTACGACGGTAAATTTGTTTTCAGCGATAAATCTGTCGTCATTTTGTTCGCTTTTTACACAAGTAGAAAACACATCTTTGACAGTTGGTTGAAATAGAATTGCATGTTAACTATAGTTCTTTAAAAGGACAATGGTTTCTTGTGATGGTCACATTAAGTAATGTAATTGCATGTGAATTACAGTGGGTGCCCGAATGTAATCGGCGAAATTACGACACATTTTTGTATTTTTACAGCAAGTATTATGAAAATACGAGGATTCAAGTTACAAATTCGCGATCAATTAACATATGACCAATGGTGTTTCTTCTTTCATTTGAACGAAACGCAATTGGGCAGAAATAATCTGGTTAGTTTTTTACCATTTGTCATCAACCGTGTGTATTTTGTGTTTCTAATCGTGACGTTTCTTGTTTCATAGCCCAAGTTTCGATTTTGGACCAAAGACTTGTTCGATTTCGGCAGAAAATATTATATTGAAGTTCAATCGTTAAATGCAACGAAAATCAATTTCATATCGCAATACATTAAAATGCCCCAACATCCAGGTACTCGTATATGAGCTTGTCCAGTAATCTACAGATGCTCATTTTTGAACCTGACTCAATGTTTCACTTTTCTGACACGTTTGTCGCGACAATGCACTAAATTTGTTAGAAATCGTTTTTTACTTCTTGTAGAAGCACCGATGCCCTATGGAGCTGCAAATTGTTCTTATTTTGCGCACGCCGACGCCCATAAATGGATCTCAGCTTTTCGGTACGTCAACCTGAAGCCGCGGTCACAGCAAATCTTCGTCGATTTCATCGCTGCGCCGCCGCAATATTGTTTCGAAGCATACGATTTACGTTTATTGAAAGCTCGCGATAACAGCATTGTTAGTTCGAAAATCGTTAAGAAAGAATTCATATTCGAAGAGCTTTCGGGAAACATTACGGTTTCATTCGCCAACCATACTTTCGAGAATGTCCAGCCAGGAGTTTACGACATAGTGGTAAAAATAAACAAAATTTTGGTTAGATTGCGACTATTGTTGCATAAATCAGCATCTATCGCTGTAATTGATCATCAGCTAAAAACAAATTTCTTTTAGATTGTTCCCATGAAGTTTGCTTCAAACGATCGATGTCTCTGCCCGTTGTTGTCCATGGGTTGCTCGTGTAATCAAGCGATTTGGTCCCAAATCGAGTTCAAAGGTACGATTTATTGACAATAAAACTAAAACAAAATGCTAAAAATTGAATCACGATTAGTAGACGATGCGAAAGAAAAACTGGATCCTTGCGATTATATTCCGCTTAGCCTCGATCCGTTTTTATGTCGGAATCACAGTTTAGTTTTACTGGCGCCAATCACCCATCAAACGATCGATGACGAAACGTCGACCCAGCATGCGACTGTGTTGATTATATTACTAATTTTGGCTTTATTTTCCATAATTGTCGGCGCAATTTTATTTCAATTTTTGTACAAGAAATACAAAGCGAAAGGTGCGAGACAATTTTCGACACAGTTTCACTGTTTCCACGCATGAAATTTGTTTTTCAGACGTCGATAAGCTCAAGTTTCCGATCGAGAGCAAGGATTTCAATCGACCGAGTCGTAAAACGTTCGAAGTAAAAGAAATTCGGTTGCTGGTCATCTACTCTCGCGATTGTCTGGCGCACGAGGAAGTCGTATCGTCGATGGTCGATTATCTACAATCGGAGTGCAAGTGCGTGGTCGACATGGATTTCATATGCCGACGCGAGATAGCTGAGAATAAATTCGATTGGATGTACAAAAGTATAACATTGGCGGATAAAATTTTGATCGTTTTATCGCACGGCGCTTACGTGCGATACCACGCGAGATTCGTTTCGCAAGCGTTGCCGATGAACGACGATGAAGGCAAAAAAAGTCACTCGCCGTCGTCGATGTACGCCGTCGAACGTAAACAAGCGTCGGAATTCGACGATTTATTTTTATCGCAAATCGATTTGCTGACGTCGACGTATTGTGACATGTCGAAGAGCGACGCAGCCGCAGCCAGCCGTAAATTTTTAACCGTTCGTTTCAATTATACGCCCGTCGACTGTTCGCTTCCTTATTTTCAAATGTACCCCCGTTACGAAATACCGAATAATTTTAAATCGCTCGTTTCTCATCTTCATCAGTTGCCCGAAGACGCCGACATTGACTATTTTAGAAACGTGAACGCCTTCGATTATTCACTGTCCGACAAAGGCCATCGGTTGAAAAAAGCGTTGGAAAACATGAACGAATACGTGAAAATTAATCGAGATTGGTTTCAAAAATTGCACGTTCGCAAACTGATAACGGCGCCGACAACGACGACGCCGTTGACATATTTCGATAATTTGATGTCGACGCGGCTGCCGATCAGCGATGAATCGTTGAACAAATTTTCGCCAGGGAGGACGATGGCTAACGGATCGTTGGACCAAAATGATCAAAACAATATTGAAGCCATTTGCGTTCTCGAAAAATCCCCATTGCTAAATATCAACGGTCATTGTTTGACGGATGTCGACGCCGAAAATTTGTTGTCGTCAACGACAAATAGTCACCAACAATTATCGTTAACTAACCACTATGTGCAACTTGTTGAAGCGCAGAAAAATTTAGAAGGAAAAAATTTGGAATCGTGCGATTCAGGTTTTGGCATCGATATGAACACTAGCGGCGGCGCATGGACGACTAATTCGTCGAATTATCGACCGACACCGAAAACATTAATAAACAACGACGTAGAAATAGAACGACGTCGATTACTGATCACATAATTGATCGGTGTGATGAACCGACGACGAATAATAATTACATTTTCTTGTTAATACTGATACATAATTTTATCATTGATGAAACGTTCGTTTTGTAGAAATCGAGATAAATTTTGTACTTTCGGGGCTCTTTTTAAGTACGCACTGATTGAGAAATTGAAATCTTTTCAAACACTAGATTGTTCTATAGTGAATGAAAAATGAATTTTTAATTTACAATTCTTGAAAATATTTTTGACAGTTTACGCCAGTTTTATGTTTCGCTTTTTGTTCGCCGCTCGGTTTTTGTGACATTTTTGTCTTCCAGAAATTGTGAATTAAAGAATCTCGAATTGTGCCATTCGTTAGCCCGAATTTGCTATTCAGAGACCAAAAATGAAATTTTAATTGCAAATTTCGCAGATTTTGAGAAACGTTTCAAGCAAAACGATTTATTAAAGTTGCATGTTCTGGATATTTATCGACTAATTTGTCTCTTTCGATTATCGAAAAATCCTCCATTTCCCAACCTTAAATGCAAATAAATTGTTTCTCCCTGAAAAAAATACGTTTCACATTTTCGCCCCTTTTACCCGGTGCAACTACGCAAGCTACGAGAGAATATGACTCATTTCGAACGATTTCGGCGTTGAAAGCAGTTCCTTTAGGAATCGCAATTTGATACCCATCGATATTTTCCGAATGGTCAATCGGATCGCCAATGGTCACCGTCTGCAACTTATCCGACAGCATATGGACCTTGCAAAGATTAAAAAACGTTCATTATTAACCCGTTTGTGGGTCGAAACGAGTTTCAGTTTTATGAAATCAAAATTAGACTGAAAAAAACAATCGTAAATAGGAAATAATGTGCGTGAATTCTTCTCTACCTTCACAGGACTTCCTTTTAGCCACACAAAAATTTCATCCGATTTCAAATGACGCCATTTTGGCTTGCATTTGAAATCTTGCAGAAAATAAATCGTACTAATCGCCGATCGATTAGCGGCGTCGCCGGTTCGATCAACGCGAAGATCAGATCTGTACACTTCCTTGAACCATCCCGCGCATTCTGGATGCGTGATAAGGTCCAATTTTTTATACAACGAAAGAGCTTCCGGACTGAAAAACTACTCGGATTTACAGCGACTGATGAGAAAAAACGTAAAAAACGCTTACTGAACGGGCAAAAATTCGTTTTTACTAGACATTGTTGAAAGAAATTCTTAGTTTCACTTTTTAACTCTGCAAATGCACTCAACAAGTCAATAATGTTATCATTTTTAGATTAGATGTTTAAGATATGAGCGCAAATCGTAATTTCATAAAAGGCTTAAAAATGGCGATAATTTAGAATTCCAATTTTTAAAATCAGTTCAATCGAGCAATTTTCGACTATAACAGAACAAAAAAGAAATTTATTTAATTTTTTATACAATCACAAATTGTCATTACATCACAAATAATCAAGACTAAAACAAACGTTTTCTTGTGAAAATTGCTTTAAAATCGACGGAAACATGAATCGTAAATTTTACGATAAATTTGAACAAAAAAACAAACAAACAAAATTTTACGCCGTTTCGAACGTGAAAAATATTACTCTTCAGAAAAATACTAAATAAATAACAAAAAACAACAAAAAAAGTCGTGCAACAATGAATGATACGGCGAAAAATACTTACGTACATAATTACAAAAAAAATATAAACAACGTAATAGAATATATTATAATTAAAATTAAAAAAACATTATTCACGAGTTTTCCAAAAAGAGAAACAACGATCAAATCTTTCGAACGATAAAGAGAGAAAAAGAATTATGCCAATGTCTTCAGACGACGAGTTACGAGAAAAAACACATTTCATTGACTAGAATGCAAGAATGTCACTTTTAACCGACGACGCTGCGAACAAAAAACGACCGAAAATTTTCTTCGAAAGAAACTAAAAAAGAACGAATACTGCTGAAAATTTGTTTGTACGTTCGCGTTTTTCTCGATAACGCCAGTTTACGCCCCAAAATCGTTCGCGGGATGGGTCGATCGGTCGGCAAATTCGATGCGTGTTTCAAATAACAATAAAAAAAACAAGTTTCAAGTTTCTACCAGTAATAAAAATAAAATACATTATTCTTCGTCTTCGTTTTGTCGTCATCGATCAAAATTAACTGATCAACAATCGACGTCGTTCTAATTCGTCGTCGTTGATCGGAGATTTTTTCTTCGTAGGCGAATCGACGTACGTCGACGAGGGTATCGTTCGACCGGTTGAATAATTTGACGACGAATTCGTCGTTGAAGCGCCGCTGCTATTGTTCATATCGACGCCGATACCTGAATCGCACGAGTCTAAATTTTTTCGTTCTAAATTATTTTTCGCTTGCAACGCCGCTTCCAACAACAGTTCGCCGCCGTTCGTCAACGATAGACGGTGACTTTGCATTGTAGACGTCGACGAATTTTCGTCGTCGACATCTATCAAACAGTGTCCGTTCGTCGTAAGCAACGGCGACTTTTCGGGAACGTAACTAACGGCGAAATTATTCGACGTCGGCGGGCGGCTTTGGTCCAACGTTGCGTTGGCCGTCGTCGTCGTCGATAGTTTCACCAACGGTTCGTCGACGACGGACGACGGCGTAGACGTTATATTATCGAAATACGTCGTCGCCGGTGCCCGTACCAATTTGCTAACGTGCAATTTTTGAAACCAATCTCGATTCTCTTGGACGTATTCGTTCATGTCGTCCAACGCTTTTTTCAATCGATGACCTTCATTCGAACGCGAATAATCGACGTCGTTGACGTTTCGAAAATCGGCAACGTCCGCGTCTTCGGGCAAATGGTGTAGATGACAAACGAGCGATTTAAAATGCTTCGGTATTTCGTAGCGGGCGTACGTTTGAAAATGAGGTAGAGAAAAATCGACGGGCGTATAATTGAAACGAACGGTTAAAAATTTACGTCGATCGGCAGCATCGCTCTTCGACACGTCACAATACGTCGACGTCAGCAAATCGATTTGCGATAAAAATAAATCGTCGAATTCCGACGCGTCTTTACGTTCGACGACATACGACGTCGACATCGCGTTTCCATTTTCCTCCTCGTTAGCCGACGCAGCGTGCGAAAAAAATCTCGCCTGATAGCGCATATAGGCGCCGTGCGATAAGATGATTAGAATTTTATCCGCCATCTTCATACTTTTGTACATCCAATCGAATTTATTCGCGGCTATCTCGCGTCGGCATATGAAATCCGTGTGCACGACGCAGCTGCATTTCGATTGCAAGTAGGCGACCATCGACGAGACGACTTCCTCGTGCGCCGGACAATCGTGAGAATAGATGACCAGTAGTCGAACTTGTTTCACCGTGTACATTTCTCGACCCGCCGGACTGAAATCCATGCTTTCTATCGGAATCACGTACATAGCGACGTCTAAAAAACGAATTTCACGCTTGAAAAAGTCGGAAATCGAGTCGAAAAAACGTTTCGTACCTTTCGCTTTGTATTTCTTGTAGAAAAATCGAAACAAAATCGCGCCGGCGATTATGAAAAATAATGCCAAAAGTAATAAAACGATCAACAGCGGCGCGCCTTGGTTAAACACATCGTCGTCGTCGGGCGTGCGATCGGTGGCCGACGTCGATAAAATTGCGCTTTGATTTCGACATAAAAACGGATCGCGAATCGGCGGAATATAATCGCAAGGATCGACGAAGGGTTTCGGGTTTTTCGCGTCTAAAAATTTAACTCATTCAGTATTTTACTCGTTAAGTTAATTTTTAGGTCGATAAAAATCGACGAAACCTTTTAATTCGACGTCGGACCAAATCGCTTGACTACACGTGCAAATTTTACTGGGCAACGGGCATAAACAGCGACCGTTCAACGCGCGATCGATGGGAACAATCTGAAAGAAATTTGTTTTCAAGATTCATCGACAGCGACGATGATTAATTTCAACTATAGCTGAATAGCGGTAGCAACTATTATTAACAATTTTTAACGCCATAATTTTGTTTTTTCTTACAGCTATGTCGTAAAATCCTGGCTGAACGTTGTCGAAAGTATGATTGCCGAATGTAACCGTTATGTTTCCGAAAAGTTCCTCGTAAAGAAATTCTTTCGTTACAATTGTCGAACTAACGATGCTGTGGTGCGATTTCAATAAACGTAGTTCATACGCTTCGAAACAATATTGAGGCGGCGCCGCGATGAAATCGACCATGATTTCTCGAGGCCACGGTTTCACGTTGATGTATCGAAACGCCGCGATCCATTTATTGGCGTCCATGTGCGCGAAATTTGAACAATTTACGGCTCCGTCGGGCAGGGGCGCTTCTGAAAATGGATGAAAAACGATTACAAACAAATTTCGCGTATCGGAGATCGACGAACTTGCCAAAAAAAGTGAAACATTCATTTTAGTTAAAGAAAACAGCCACTTTTATATTCGACAAGCACATCGAACGCCAAGAAATTCGTTTAAGCGGCGAAAAAAAAGGAAGCCGAAAATGTTTTTAACTTCCGTTAATGGCGCTTCAAAAATTATATAAAAAAGGACGATTTCAAGGCAGCGTTAGGAAACGAAACGGAAAAACAAAAAAAGATTACCAACACTAAATCGTTCAAAAAAATCCTTAAATCCAGATAGAGGAAACAAATTAAGAGTAAGAAAAGATGTCGGAAAAAAATTACAAAATAACATAAAAAGAAAAGAATGAAATAAATTCGTGCAAGAAAGCTGCATTCGAAAACTGAACCTGCATCAAAAAAGAGATTCAAAGCTTTTTCGTTAGACAAAACCAATGAAACCATTTTCGACACAGTTTGCATCGCAAGAGTGATAAGAAACAGTAGTTAAAATATAAAATTTCACGTTCCCATCACCACTTACCAAACCAACCAGTCGATTCTAATCCTTTTTGTAACACGACAGCTTTAAACAAGGAAAGAACATCTTACAGCCAGTTTTTGTTTTTACGCAAAGTATTCGGGGAAAATATTCAATTGATTTGAGAAAAACTTCGAAAATTTCATTTATTCGAATGGTGGATGGAAAAAGAGAGAGTTCCGGGTTAGTAAAACGTGAAATGAAAAAAGTAACCGCTGCCTCACCTGGATCGCCAACCAAAGTAATACCTGGATGTTCGGGCATTTGAACATTGTCCTGCGATACGAAATTGCTTTTGACGCTGTGATTCGCCGATTTCGGCAACGATTGAACTTCGATATAATATTTTCGACCGAAATCGAATACGTCCTTCGTCCAAAATCGAAACTTCGGCTACGAAACGAAAAAAAACACGGTTAGAAACACTGATAACGACAAAAATTGACCAATGGCTGCAAAAAAAAACAGACCAGGTTGTATCTATCTCGTTGTTCCCATCGGGACGTTTCGTTTAGATAAAAAGAGAAACACCACTGTTTATCGCTTTCCTTATCGACGACGTTCAATTCGAATCCTCGTACTTTCATAATACTATCTGAAAAACAAACAAAACAAAAATTCAGTAGAAATTTTGTCGGAATAGGAAGCAAAAAACACAACAAATCGTGAAAAGAAAATTATTTCAGGGACATTTTTCTTTTGACAAATAAAAATGTATTATTAAAGTAGTTTTTATTTGATCAGCGGTGCGATGTTTGTGTCGCCAGTAGTTTCGTTTAAATTCACGAAAGGAAAAAGTTAAGTACCGAATGAACGAATAATTATTGTTTGCCAGACAGAAAGCAATTGAGAAAGAATGAAACAAATAAAGGTCGTGAGAAAATAAAATCTGAGGCAATATAGTGAGCCGATTTGAGACTATCGTTTACGTTGGATTATCGTTCATAAGCAGCCGTAGCTCTATTTCATAATCAAATAACTAGAGAACGTGTTTTCACTTTGTACAACTTACCTTTCAGAAAGCTACAGATTTAGAGCAAAAAAACAACAAAATTACATACCGTCGTACGGCGGGTGCCACGAGATGTTTACCCATAGTTGGTATGAATTTGGTTCGCGCGACGGTACGGCGGCCAAAGCTTGATGTATTCTAAGATCGAACGGAGCGCCGGGTGCCGAGTCCGACGTTGGATTTAACGAACAAGTACCTAAAACACAAATTTTTTAATCTGTACAGCACAGCACGTCGGTCGATCGGCAAAGAAAATCAAATAAAAATCTGTTCGTTCTTTAAAAAATCTGTTTGAAATGTTTTTATACACGCTTTGAAAGTTATCAATTTTTGCACGAATTTGTTAAAAATTGTTTTCAATTCGGTGCTTTTTTCGATTTCACGTTTTTTTAAAGCAATCATGAGTTTTATTTTAACAGGAATGTTGTTGTTTACGTCGTCGCGCGACGATGATCGAGTTTACTGTTCTTTTCTTTTGCCAACACAAAAACTAGAAAGAAATCGAAATTGATTCTCATTCCATTCAGTTTTCGAGCCAAGGTCTGCAGGACGATGTAGAAAAACGCAAAAAATTTCGTTGTCGTACGGCGCGCGACTAAAATTTTTCTTTTGTTTGCAATTCGTCAACATCGTCGTCGCTCCGACCGACACGTTCGGCGCTTTTGTCTACCGTTCGCCGTACTGTTTTATTTATTTGCCTTAAGCCAATCGGCGAGGTACGAAAATTTACTCGCCACCGGTCGAACTGGTGCGCGGCGAAAGTTTCGACGGGCACAATACCGAATCGAACTCGTATCGCGAAACGGTACGAATGAGGTTCCGAGGACCCCGTTCCCTCGCCGCTTCCGTCGGTCGGCGCGACAACGGTCGAGACGTTCGGTTCGACGAAAAACAAAATTTTCGCAAAATTTTCTTTTCGCAATCGCCGACCGGCGTTTCACCGAATAAATATTTACTCGTCCAACAGGCCGAGGGTAGGATATCGCTATGGAAAATATTTTTAAGTTGAAAACCGTTTGTTACGAAAACGTTCCCCTATTTTGCGATCATCCCTACACTTTTTTTGCTATTTCATTAAGTTTTTCGATCATTCCACGCAAACATAACATTAACGACCGTAGCAAATGTAACGACGAACCCATAAATCAACTGCATTATGTTTTCATCCGGAGGCTATTCGACTTGCATGCAGACAGGCGCGCGTAGAGATCATCTGGCGCGATGAACAATTATTCGATTTTGATGTCATCCGGATTCGTATCGTTTTCCAACCTACGCGCGACGTCGTGGGTGCGTTAAAAATGCAGAATCGCGTTAAAAAACTGATCCGCAAATCAAAAACGGTCTTGTGATAAATTTATTTTTAAAGTAACGGTCGAAAAAAAGAAAGAAGAAATAGGTGCGCGCCAATACAGTATGAATTAAATTTGTCGCACAACTTTTTGCATTTCCACAATTTACTGCGATGTGATGGCATTTCTACAATCTACTGCGATGTGATGGTTCTTATTTATACCCTATTCTTCGATTTTGAGTTCACTTTTTCATCCCCCTTTTTAAAACTTTCCAACCCCTGCACGTTTGCTTGCATGCAAAACGGAAAATCGAACAAAAAAACACGTCGCTCGCTCTTGCAAAAAAGTTTCGCTTTTTCGATCGGAAAATCTTTAGGGAAATCGTACATAGGAAAAAATTCACTAAAACTTTCCCTTAAAATAATAAGCGAGCGAACATTCCCGTCGTCGGTGCGACGGCGTGAATCGAAAAAAAGCAATTTAAAATTATAAGGACGGCGAGGAATGAGAAGAAAAAAGTTGCGTTTTCGCTCTCTCGCTAGCTTGCAAGATTTTGATCAATTTTTATCCGTTTTGCGTCAGAGCGAGCGAGCGAGTTAGCTAGCATTTTCATTTAACTCTCTTCGGCGACCATGGATGCGAGACAGCAGCAAACTCGCCGTCGTCGTTCTTTCGTTCGACTTGCAATTTTCAGTGACGGCACGCGAGGCCCCTTCATGCAAATCGATAAGTATTCGAGCAAATTCAGCGCGACGGCGAAAAAGGATAAAAACAAAACAAAAAAACGACAATCTCCGTCGGAGAAGCGTTACAATTCCGAAATTTTTTCTATACATGAGATTTCCCGGCAACTGTGGACAATTGAGAAAACACGTGAACGCCATTGCCCAAGAATCTCGTGCGCAAATTTCGCACTCTTTGAACGCGAAAATGTTGTTTTTCACAAGTCTTAATGCATCTACGACGTGCGTACAAGCATGTTTGTAATTTTCGACGTCGTCGCGGCAACGGGTGTATGTCCCCAGTCCATGATGATGCATGAAATAAGAATCGATCACGAAACTAACGTTCAATGACAGAAAATAGGTCGTCTTCGAGCGAGCCTCATTTGGGAACTCGCCGCGCTAGCGCGCGCAAAATTCTTGAAAAGCCAATAAAAAAACCGAACGTCGACGAAGGCTGGTAGAAACTTCTCGATAAGTTTCTTTTTATATATTTTTTTTTATTTCATTGAATTAATATTTTACGACGTTCGACCCCGGACGACCGACGGCGTCGTCGAACGTCATTCGTCGCGGGCCGTCGTCTACAATCTCACCTTGAGCGCGTTAATCGCATGATAAAACAAATTTTTATCGCTCGTGCGGTTGATTGCGAGCTAAAATTGACACGAAAACCGCGGGGGACGATGTCAATAAAACTTCCGAGGAGGGAAAAGAAAGAACAAATTTTTGGCGTTTTATTCATAAAAAATTGACCGTAAATCGTTCTTACTTTCTTCCACGTAGCAATGGAGACGATCCTGAAACGAGTCAAAAGCAATTAATTTACGTTTCGTTTCATGAAACACATTTTCGATGCGTCAGCGAAATTTCAAACAATTTTCGCCGCGCCCTATTTTCATTTAACTGTTTCATTTTTAAAACAAACAAATCAACGAAAAAAACAGATCCGCGAATTTTAAAAAAAACGTATAAAAAAAGCTCACATTGACGGTGCAATTTTTTCCATATCTGTAATTGGAAACTGCCGAATTCGTCGCGCGTTTGAATGCGAAAAATAAAGCGAAAACAAAAAATCGGCATAAATCCATCGTTAAACGTGTTAAAATTCCGAAACGCGAAAATGCCAAATCCAAATTTCTTTCCTCTTTTATCACCGCATAAATTTATATTTTAAATAACGTAATTAGGATTTTCCCAAATTGCGAACTTCGCCGACCAATTTTTCGAATTGATTTAGAGCATCGAACAAATGAAAATCCTTCCCGAAATATGTCTTCAATGTTACAAAATCGGGAAAATATTGCGAAACTAACAAATTCGTTAATGTGTAGTTAATTTTCAACGAAAACAACTAAAACTAAATTAAGCGAATTTAAACGAGACAAAATTGAAATCGAAAATGAACTCGAATGAACAAAATCACGACACGAATTTTGTTTTGCACTCGCCGAAACAGTTGCAAGCCAAAAACAGATCTATCTATATCGAAAATGTATAAAGAGCCTACAGATATTACCTGCGAGTCGCTGGATTTTGAGGCGCTAATTAAAATTTTTGACAATTTTACTTCTCTGCATTAAAAAAACGATAAAAATTATTTCTTATTTCTTATGATTTTTATTATTATGATGATATTATGTGAGCTATTTTGATTGCCGTTACGGTATTTCAAAAACAACTTGTAATGGTTTTTTTGGATGTTGATTTTCACGACACAACAATAAACATATAAAAAAAATCCAAATAAAATAATAAGCAAGCAAACAACAGCAGGACTTGGAAAACTGTTTTTCAAAACCCCAAATTGGTATTTTTAACAGAAAAATGTTGCTGGCAAACGGCCAAGTTGATTAAAACTTTTCAGACTTTTCAGTGACTATAAATTCATGCTGTACATGAGTCTCAGGTTTTGCTTTGTTTCGTTCAATCATGTGATCAGACGGCGACCAATAAAATCGAGAACATCTTACATAATCGCAAAGTTGCTTTCGTCCAACGGTGCGTGCATTAATATAGTCTCAGATCTTTTTAAATTTGGAATTGTCTTCAAATTGGGTCGTTGCACGCTTCGATATGAAAACAGTTTTGATCACTTATTTTTGCAATTTTTGCAATTTTTGCTCACGTTTAATAAGCTTTATGGTACAAAGTTGTGAAGTCTCTTTTGAATTTGACTGTGAATCGTTTCGATTATGAATTGTTGTAGTAGCTGTAATTTTTGTCAAAGATGAGACAAAGATGAGAAAGCTGTGCCAGCAAAAATGACTGAGACGGGAAGTACAGGTAGCTTCCAGAAAGAAAATTCTAATGCAGAAGAAATGCGTGCAAGTCGGGAAGAGAGTTCTCAACATTGTTTCGTTTTTTCACTAGCCTTTTGAGTTAGTATTTTGTGCAGAGCTAATGGTATATTATAGATGTTTGAAATGTTAGGAAGCGATCGTTTTGCAGTTGTTGAATATGGGTGGTCATCAATCAAATTTCATTTCAAAAACGGCACAAGCGCTTCCGACGCTATTCCATACATTTCAAACACGCATGTAGATGGTCGCAGCTTTAATGACGCTTGTATCAAGCTGCTTGATGACGTTTTCAAAACAACGACAACGATCGAGAAGAAGGGACAAAGTAAACATTTTTTGTTCTTCTTGTTTCCATTCTGTTATCCTTGCTATGTTATTCTTCATGTGGTTGTAATTTTTGTGGGAAAACAGAGTAAAATCATTATTATTATTATTATTATTATTTTTATTATTATTAATGTCATTCATGGAAATAAACCTATAATGTTGTTGTTTTACCCTTCCATTGAAAACTTGTCACGTATAAATGTCAAAACTGATACGTAAACTACCTTAATTTCTATTTCATTAGACTTCATACATGTAGACAATTTGCGATACACTATAAAATACTCCCTCTGCACAAAAAAAAGTGTCCGGTTTCATAAAAGTGTAAATATTAAGAATATGTCGAAGTAAGAAAAGCCGCAAATAATACACTCTATTAGAGCATCTTTAGAGCTATAAAACAATATTAAAACATCTACCTTTCTTGACCTGAGAGCCGAGCTAGTTTTTCTTTCCTTGCAGCAAGCAATGGTAGGTAGTCTTAAAGTCGGCGGCGGCAACGACTATAAGCAAGAACATAACGTTATGAATAAGGAACATTTACGCTGGGAAGGCCTCTTGCCTGTGAGCATTTCATGCGATCAGGAAGTGATTGATAATGCTAAAGAACTCGTAAGAGTAATGAGTAATGTAATTATATGTACTTTAAATATAATAAATATCGTAAATTTGACAAAGTGGACACTTTTTTTTGTACAGAGGGAGTAGACTGTAATTGGTAGACAGCCTTTTACATTTATTTTCGCATTTTAGTTGTAACGAGCTGTCAATCTCTGCTGCAAGAATTACTTCCCAAGTTTGTAAGCAAACCAACAAACGGCACTTTTGGAAAGATCTGTTGGGTAAAAGGCAACACCAGCCAGGAATGGATAGCAGTTGAAAGAGAATGGCAGAAACCGATTACTGTGGTTGGCGGCAGAACGAAAGCTTCATAGGCTTGGGACATCAAAGGATTGCGAAGAGGTCTGAACGAATTGTTGCCGAAAAGTGCGAATGTTTGCATCCCGCTCGTCAAATGCAAATACGAAACTGTTTTCACTGATTGTTTGCTAAATCCGGAAACTAAAAATGCGAAAAATCGTCACATTCTTCAAGATACGTCTCCTGTAAGTGTCGACAACGAATGTCCCGAGAACGAAACTGTAAATGTGCAGTGTGAAGAAATCATGTGTCAACACTCCAGTAAAGATAAGGCGAATAAGGTAGCAACACTGCAAAGATCAAACACATCAGTAAAGATAAGGCGATTGGAAATGGATCTGAAGATAGCACCACTGTAATGATCCAGTAAAGCTCCAGTAAAGGCACGGCGAATGGAAATGGATCTAAAGGTAGCATCACTTCAATGATCAAACACACCAGTAAGATAAGGCGATTGGAAATGGATCTGAAGGTAGCTTGCAATGATCATTGGAATTGTCGTTGGTCGTATTGATCGTGATCGTCGTAATAGTTGTACTCGTGGTGGTTCTTCGTCGAAAGAAGAAAGGTTTTAGGAGTGGGAAAAGAACAGTCGGAGCGGAAGAAAGGTGTTCAAATCGATATAACGGGTGATCACTCGCAAAGGTGATCCTTCAAGAAATCGCAGCATTCGATGTCCAAGTCGAAAGGTGTGGTATTGTGGAAAATACGCGAAATCGCAGGTCGGAAAATCGGTAGCTAAACCCTCGCAAGTCGTCAAAAGTTCGAAAATTGATACCAAAAATCCGTCTGTTGTCGCTAAATCATCGCGTAAATCGAAATCGGGAAAAAAATAGTTTAAAAAATAAATCGCTTAATTTTTTTATCGTTCGTTGCGTTCGCTTTAATTTTTTTTTGATTGATTTATTTGCGTTTAATTTTTATTAACATCTAACATTTGGACATCTGGGTTTAAACTGGTTATTATAATTTGTTATTGGGTTTATCAAATGTATTCGTTTTATATGTGCTTGAAAGAGAAAAAACAAACAGAAAGTGATCGTTTCTCTAACCTCAAAATTCATATTTCATAAAACATTATTTCGCTAGTTTTCAGATCAAAATGTTACTCGGTGCTTACTTTTAATTTTGTCCGAAATTCTCAGAAACTAAAAAATGATCAGAAAACAATAATAACCAATAATAAACGGTTTACAATGATTTATGGGCTATAAAATAGTTTTGTGGAACTTCGGTCAATTTAGAATCTGAGATTGTACTCGTTGTTTGCTTGTTCATCGCCATTTTGCGTCGCAAGATCACCATTTATTGGATGTTCAGCGAATTTAACAGCCGATGGCGTGATTGCGTAAATATCCGGATTCAGTATTGATGGATGTCCTTTTTCGTTAATTTCTTTTTCTATTTCACCATTTTCGCGAACGTGACCAGGTTTGTGAGGATGGATACGGCCTTCCTTTTTCGTTTCTTCATCGGGAATTTTAATAACAGCCCAGGATTGAATATCAGCTGAGACGCAAAAGGAAATCAGATCGATTTTCTCATAAACTATTTGAATCACAGCAATTAAAATTTTTACCTGATCCAAAAATTAAAAACAATATTGAGCATGCAACGAGAAAACAGGAGACAGCTATGAAAACGATTTTCCATTCGCTTGGTGTACCCTGCAAGAGAAATCACAGCCATGTTGGAAAACACAAAATGGCAGCAACACGATGTTGAACAACACCAATTTTAAGCCAGTTTTATATAATTTTATGTTTGCGAATGTGGAAAAGTTGTATTTACTTGTTTTACAATATTTCCAATGGCTAAAGGAGTGATGACCGCTGATAATTGTCCGGAAAATCGAGCAACAGAATTCACGATTCCGGTAAATTGCGGAGCGATGCAAACGAGGCTTGTGAAAAATCCTGGTATGGTTCCCGATATGAAAAACGACGCCAAACAAACGTACAAAACGGGCAACGATTTATTTTTACAATCGGTGAATGCGCTGAGCGTTAAAAATATCGCTGGAAACACGCAACCTAGAAAAAGTAGCTTACTATAGTTGTTCTTTTCTTCAAATGATTTGTTTTTCAACTTGATTTTCCAGAAATAAGAGATTAAGTCTTAAATTTGCACGCAAATTATCTCAGATAGGTTGCAAATCAAACGAAACAGCTAGAAGTCATTGTTTGCTTGTAATTTGCGTTTCTTTGCTCGTTAGCTTCACTAGCAAGTCACATTTCGTGTCTCTTTCGCTATCTATTCATCCATCGCTTGCAACGTACCAATCGTGTTGAACAATTTACAAATGAAAGTCGCCGACAGTCTAGTTCGCGTTTTCATCCAGTCAGCAATGACAGCGAATATCATTTTGGCCACCCATTCACAAATAAAAGGCAATGCAGTGTACATTCCATTCTGTGAAAGAAAAACAAATTTTTAGACCTTGATCAGGCGATAACTGATAACAATACCAACCTCTTCTATGTTAACATGGATAACGTTTTTGAAGTACGTTGGCAAGTAGACTGTCAACAGAACAACTACAACTCCACCGAGGAAAGCGTTGAGAATGTTGCAAATCATGATGGGCGAAAAGAGTATGCTTTTCCACGGAGTCTTGATTGGAGTCAGCTGAAAAAAACATAAAACGCGTCGTGAGTTTTTCGAATCTACGCTTTTTCACGATTGCTTGTTGTGAAAGTGCTGCGCGAAGTAGCCATAGTAAGGACGAATATGGGTAAATTAATACAAAGATTGTGAAAACAGCGAGTAATAATTAAAGCCAAGCCAAGAAGCAAATGAAATTGGAAATATGTAATTCACTTTACGCCAAAAAAACAAACCGTAAATTCGGCTTACGTTGTCGCCGAGCGACGACGATATCAGCGCTTCGACGGCGTACAAACCGCCGCGGCCCAAAAGAAACGCGCCTCGATCGTCTTCGCGCGATTTCTCGGCGTAAGTCAAGTGAAATCGCGAAAGCGTTTTCGCCTCGTTTAGCAATTGATTTCGTTCACTTTCGAACGCCGATTTCGTCGATACGTACCACAAAGCGTACGACAATCCGCTCAATCCGACGTACAATCCGCAACCGTCGCAATTGTCGACTTTCTTTTGAAATTTCGCTAAACACAAATCTTTGACGTGTAAGCATTTTTGTTTCATTTGATTTCGATTTATCGACGAATAAACATCGCCGCCGACAGATTTATAGTCGGGAAATTTGTTTATAAAGAACCTCTTCGGCATCGTAGACAAGTCACTGATCACGTCGATTGCGCAATAATCGCTGAAAATCGGCTGCCACTTGTATTGCGCAATTCGTCTCTGTTTATATGAATGTTTTTACAAAAAAGTTGCGTTTTGTTATCGGTTGTAGGCATATTTTGTGTATTTTCAAACAATGAAACCGTCCACAAAACGTAATTATCATTAAACGACACGTTTACAAACGAAAATCGCCGTAACTTTGCACATATTAAAAATAAATGTCAATTTAGAGCTTCTTCTCGTTTTTCGCTCGTCGATTTTCGTTTCGGACCAACCAAAGCGTAATGAGCGTCGACGATGAGACGATACGCCGACCAGACGACGAAGAAAAACCAAAAATTAATAACAACATTAATCATGGACGACAATAGCATGATTAATAAGAACGGTTTGACTTTCGATTTCTGATCGAATTTGTAACTCATTTCGGCGCGTTGTTCGTACTGGAGTATCCAATTTTCGTCTGAATCCAAAACTCCCAAGCAAATCGACGTCATGACTACCAAGCACACGAAAGCCATTGTGGCCAAAGCCATGACCAATAAATACAATAATAGAAATCGTCTATTGTTTTGTAAGGCACCCAGCAATAATTGAATCGACGAAATCATCAAGCAGAAAATCGCCGTCAACGCTGTCGCTGAAATAGTTGCAACTTGCAGAAATCGATTTCAAACGAAAAAATTTACTTTCAGCTAATACTTACGAAATATGACGAAATCGAATGGTACGACGCTAAAATGAACGTACAAAATTCCGATTAATGCAAATAATGAAAACACACAGCCATAAATCGCAATGCATAGACTTCCACGAATCGACGAAAATCGCCCGAAACAGCATCGATATTTTTTATCATTTGAATTGATAGCAGTCATTTTCGAATTATTTCGAATTATTTCGAATTATTTCGGTGTTTGTTTTTGAATCACAAACGGGCGAACAGTTGAATCAAACATTTCCTCAGAACGCTGAAATGCGAAACAAAAGCGAGGGGTTTTCGATTGACAAAACGTTTTAAACGAGAATAAAGTAGAACCGAAATTTTGCTTCTTCTATTCTAGTTCCAGCTCAACTTTCGAACATCACCGAGTAGACGCAAAAATAATTTAAAACGAGCATTTTTGAAATGAAGCCAACGAACTACTATAAAACCGTCAAGAAAATTTTTTTCTTGATGGAAAATCATTGCGACTATTCCTCGAGGTATCGCATCGAGGATCGTATCGTTTCATCATCAGTACATTGATGAAACGTGTTTTCGTCCAATTGAGGATAAATTAAAGCAAGAAAATTGAAGTTTCTCAGCTATTCGCGCGGCCAGTCGCTTTGATGTTTCATTAAAACGTACTTTTCGCATTTACTCAACATCCGATTTCGTTTTTAAAAATTGCACATGTCGTTGTATTTCTTTTCATTACCGCTCGTAAAAGATTATCGAATTTTACATTTTAAATGCCTTGATTTTAATTACATTGCGTAAATACTTTTAAGTGAAAACGGATCTAAATTATACAATCGATAACGACGTTAGACAATATGAAAACCGTTTTATTTCATATAACTTCGGAATATTAACGAATAACTTGTTTTTGCTGCATATTTCCGGGCAAAAAATCGTATCACAATTACCATAAATTTCGGATTAAATTTTGCGACGTTTATGTTTCGCTAACCAGCAGGTGTAAAGGTCACGGACACTAAAATCTTGTCCTTTGTCATTGTGTCATTACCATATATCGTATTATTGTGACCGACATTGTCGCTGGTTCATCCATTTCAGCTATTTTCACCTTTCACATTTTCTGACCTATAGTTAGGATCAGTTTTTTTGCAAAAAATTTGCCTTTTTTTATCTAATAAAGGCGGAACTTAATTCCCTCATTTGTTATCAAGATCTTACCGATGCTGAATGCTTGCAACTATATGTACAAAAATTGCTGACTGTTTTAATTGAATAATTTTTATTCTTATGGTATTTCTCTTTTAAGTTCGTGTTGACGGAAAAAGCAAGCAAACTGGAACAGAAAGTCGACACTTTAGAAGCCGAAAGCGCCGCTTTGAAGTCCGAAAAAAAACAACTTTAAAAACAGAAATCGCTGAATGGAAAGAAAAGTATGATACGTTATCGAGTAAATTGTTGCGTTGAAATGATTGCTACAATGGTGTTCTGATACGTGAAAGGAAAATATTATTGAATTATTTGATCTAATGAAGTAAATTTACTTTTAAAACCGGTTTTAAACGTAAATAAGTAGCACACCGAAAATGTTATAGTAATAAAGCTATTAAAGTTACTTAAAGTTTTGACAAATAATGTTGCAAATGGCAAATGTAAAAAGCTTATAATGATATAATAAAAGTAACGAAAGCTTGTGTTAAGATTCTGCGCGTTCAGTTTAACAAAAACGACTCATGGAAAGTTATAGAGAAAAGTGTCTTGCGAAAGTTTTATACTTTAAAATATTAATCATTATTGTGATTCAGCCCTGTAAGAAAAAGCAGTAGCTAATAGTTAAATGATACAAAAGTCTCTATTTTTCAGCAACATGTTTAATATCTCCAGCAACAGACCAATCCGTTATGGACTCAAGTACAAAACAGTTCACACAATTGACAACTATGGTTCCCAATGGTTTGAATTTTTAACTCTAATTTCCAACTGTAGTTGAATCGATTTGTATTTCAGTTTGTGGAAATCTTCAAGAAGGCAAAGTATTCAATTTTATCAACGGTATGTATAAGTGTGTAATGGATCTATACTTGGCCGGTAGTTACCCTGGCAACTACGTCATATCTTTTTATTACGGCTACCTAGCAGACCATGAGATGTTTTACATAAAAAAGGTTGAAGGAACGCAGGATATTTATATGATTTTCAATTATGGGGGCAACTATGCCTTCGATTCCACCGACAATATAATACGATTACAAGTACCAACATGCTCCATCAATCAACAGTTTCAGTTTGCTGAAGGGCCTAATGGAACTTGCTACATTTTGGCGGTCACTCCGAGTATCAGTACCAGCACCTACGCATCGACAACAACACACTCGCAGTCTGCAAGTACAACATCGAGTACATCGACAGCATCGCAGCCAACTAGCTCACCTGATACAACTTTTACGACTTCACAATCGACAAGCACGCAAGCATCAACATCGACCGTTGCATCGACTTCATCTTCTACTCAAATCACCAGCAGCGAAAGCACATCTACGACAGTTGTAACTACACAAAAATATACAAGCTCAATGGTCGTATCGACAACTGGTCAGATCCCTGCCTGTAATGTAGCCCAAACTCTAATTGTCGAACAGTATAAAAGTTCAGCCGTCCAACAATGGACCTTCAACGATCAAAACATAGGTAAATAATGGATACCAGTTAATTTGGTATACAGATAATTGGGCATTAGCTTGTTTTAGCTTCTTGGTCGCCCGTTTATCCAGATTGCAGCAGTATGTTGATACTTGGTGTTCATCAACCTGTACCCTAACTGTTCATTTTATATTTAGGTCCGACAAGCACTGTAACAACACCGAAAGTTATAACAACAGCTGAAAGTAAGAGTATGCTCAAACTACAATACTTTTTGTTTCAGGCGAAAATCTTTTTTGTTTTAGATCTTGCAACAACTCCTTCTTCATCTGCTGCACCTACTACTGCAGCTCATTATGGTATGTAAACATTCCTAATTACATTTCTTCTGCAATGTAATTTCATGCTAATTTTTTAGTCTGCGGAAACTTGAAAGAAGGAAAAGTGTATACATTTATCAACAATGGACCGTACAGTTACACATGTGTTGCAGATGTTTTTGAGTGGTCAAACAGCATTAACGGCAAAATTTCATCGTCACAAAGTCATCCTACCTATATACCTTCAAATCAACAGTTTTTCGTGAAAAGAGTCTTGGGAACGCCGGATAGTTACTTGATACTGAATTACTTAAATAACTTGGCCTTTGACAGTAGTTTGAATGTAATTACGCAGCAGGTGCCAGTGTGTGGTACAAGTCAACAGTTTAGATTTGCCGAAGGCCCCAGTGGTACCTGCTACATACTTACTGCGAAAGTTAACTCTAGTTCGACTAACTATCCATCGCCATCAACAGAAGACACACCTTCAGCTGCTTCACAATTTACAAGTACTCGTACGACAAATTCGATCACACCACAGATTACGAACACAGAGAGTACAACAACAACCGTATTAACAACACACAAGTACACAAACGAAATGGTTATTTCGACCACGGGTCAAAACCAACTTTGCAGCTCATTGTCACCTCTCATTGTTGAAGAGTTTACAAGTTCAGCATTCCAGCAGTGGACCTTTATTGAAAATCCGCCAGGTAAACTTTTAGTCCAGTTATACTACTTCTGTTCGAAACATCGAGAATAAAACTTTTTTAAGTTTCCTGGACACCAGTATATCCAGATTGTTGTAAGTTAAACAACACTACTTGGAGATTAAGTCATTACAGCATTGAATTTTTCAGTTCCAACTACAACTGTGACAACACACACTATGCATTCCACTTCTCAGGCCACTACAGAAACAACCATTTCAACTTTAAGTACAAGTACAACCGAAAGTTATACATCATCAAGTTCACCTTTCGAACGTTTAAGTTCAAGTAAGAGGGCTAGTTCAAATGCAACTCTAATTGCCACTGCAACTGCATCTGCATGTGTAAGTGCACCCCAAAGGTATGTAAAATGCATTTGTAAGTGCAATTGCAAATGCAAAGGCAATTAAAGCGCTCAAGAAAGCACAATGATAAACAGCAGCCACGGCACCTCACAACTGTATATGCAACTCAGCATGCAACTACAATTTCAACTGCAATTGCAACTGTAAGTGCAACATAAACTGCTGGAAAATGTAACTTCAACACTGCAACTTTATTTTATAAGAAAATTGGAATTCCATAGAAATTACAACTGCAAAGACAATTGCAACAGCAAGGATAACTGAAAGTGAAACTACAACAGTAACTGCACCCTGAACGCAACTACAAAATGTGCAAGAAGGGATAGTTTAGTACTGTTTATGTTCAGGTGAAAGCACATGAAAGTAAATCGTCTTCCAAGTTGCTCGTCGTTCGGTTCATCGTGGCTGCCTTTGTGAATCGTCGAATGCGGACTTTCCCACATGTTGCAATCGTGTCGACTATTCACCGATTTCGCTGTAATATTGTGATTTTGTAACGATGAAATATCGACGTCGATCATCTGCAAACAAACATAGCGTGCTGAAATTCGATTTATCCAGACCGAAAAACGTTTCGTGTTTCGATTTTACCCTCTCTTCGTCCAGTTCGCGAGCCGAACATTCGGCGATGCTGACGGCGAATGTCGTATGAAATTTATTGTAGTCGATTCGATATTCGCCATTTTCTCTTTGATACGTAACCAAACGATCGAACCTGAAAAATTTAGCCAAAAATGCATCGAGCCAACGTTAAATCAATGCTAATTTTCGTTTCAAACGATGTCAAAATTTGTTCCAGTTGTTTGTGTTCGCAAGGAATGCGTGACTCTATTAGTGGCACGACACTTTATATGCGCAAAGTAATTCATAATCGCAACAGGCGAACAACAATAACAGGCTTGCTCGCCAGACGATCTATCATCGACCGGATGATTGATTGAAACATCAGAAAATCAGAAATCAGATAAAAATCGTATCAGCATGCGCCGCAACTTGATCACTACCATGCAACTTTTAGAAACAAGATTCGATTTACCTGTGTCCCCATTTGATTTCCGACGGCAAGTAACTCGTTCGAGCTTGACAATTTTGCCCGGTCGTCGAATTGATGCCTTCCAAAATGACCATGATTTCGAATTTGGCCGTCAATAATTTCGTCGAACTGTAGTCGTACAACGGGCTATTTTTGTCAATTACGTGAAACACGATCGGTGGCCACGAAAACGGCGGGCAAAAGTCAACGCCGGCTACTTTAACCTGCAAAAAATGAAAACACATCGAAATTCACAGCGATATTTCGCCGACCATAGTTTGTCAACTATAGTTCTCCAACTGTAGTCGCTTACGGGCATGGCGTGCAGGTAATATGGTAGGACTTCGCCCTCTGTCGTGACATGTTTTCGTATCATCATTACGGTTAAATTGCCGCAAGATAGATTACTTTTTCGCATGTCGCCGATGCGAAACATAAAGCACAGTCGACCGTCTCTTTGAGCAATCACAGCATTTTTGCTGAATATTAAAGTTTGAGCCCGATGCTTGGGTCGGGTCAATTTGGCGAACACGACGCCGACGAGCAACGTCTGTACGACCATACCGTATATGGACTGTAGGGCTACCGTGAATACGATCTGCGGACATCGGTCCGATGGACTCCTGCAAATACACAAAACGACGCCTGGCCATCGTTGAATCGGTGTCGATTTCGATTTCACACAGGGTTTTTCGTCCGTACCTCGATCCGTAGCCGATTGTATGTTGCGTTTCCAAAGAAAACATGAATACAGCCAAAAACGATTTCGTATTATCCAAACACGGATGCCATTCGTTCGTTCCTTCGTGTTCGTCGAGATCTCCGTGAGCGTATATAATACAATAATATATAACGGCGAAGAACAGCCAGCTGATTATAAAACTGCAACTGCAAGCGAGCAGCGACCATCGCCATTTAACTTCCACTAACGTCGTCCATAAATCGCTGAAAAAACAAAAAAGATGCTGTCGATTTTATAGGAACGAGCAAAATCTTTCACGATTCAAAAAAATACCTCGCATATCGACTTCGCTGATCCTTTACGTTAGCTAATCGTATGTTATACTCGCCGCACTTTTGCACGAGACGATTTCTGATTTGCGGTCGCTGTCGTCTGAAGAACGTTTTAGTGCTGGCTTTCAGCAAGGGCGCCGTCGTCGGAACGTTGACCGTTAGGGAATGATCCTCTTTAAAATTAGGTCCAAAAATGAAATACATTCTTCCAAACAAATCAACTATAGCTGCAGGATAAATCAAATAATGTTGCAAAATAAATCAACAATAGTTCTATGACAATTCAACAAAGACGAATCAACAACAGTTTGAAGACAAATCAACTGTTTTTGCAGAAGAAATCAACAAGGTTGTAAGTCAATTCAATAAAGTTGCAGGTGTATCAACAATAGTTGTAGGACAAATCAACTACAGTTGGAAACAAAGCAACAATAGTTGTAGAACAAATCAACAACAGTTGCAGACCAAATCAACAAAAGTTGTAGGACAAATCAACAATAGTTGTAGGACAAATCAACAATAGTTGTAGGACAAATCAACAATAGTTGTAGGACAAATCAACAATAGTTGTAGGACAAATCAAGAACAGTTATAGAATAAATCAATTACAGTTATAGAAAATATCAACTACAGTTTCAGAAAAAATCAATTATAGTTGTAGAGAACACCAACTATAGTTGCAGAACAAATCAACAATAGTTGTAGAACAAATGTAGAACAAATGTAGAACAAATCGACTATAGTTTAGAACAAATCAACGCAACGTAGCACTACAAACGAACTATAGTTGCACAAGACGATTTCGCTGCTGTACCTGGCAATTCACGAATGATACTTCCGAATCGTAATTTTCTCAAATCCTGCATCGACGCAGGCGCAGGAATTTGAAGCGATTGCGCCCGCTGTTTTTTACGCTTCGACAGCACGCTTGCGCAAGTCGACGAATGGACATGACTTTGATTTTGATTTTGACGCGGCAAAAGATAATTCGAATTAAAATTTGATTCTGATTTCTCGTGATGCGCGTCGTGATTCCATTTGGGGGGAATCGTCGATTCCATAATAGGCATAGGCGCTGATGATTTTCAGGCGACGTCGAAAAACAGTAATAATATATTTGATGTTCTTCGGCAATAAGTTTGTCGTCTGTTTCAGTTCACACGATTTTAAATTCCAAAGACACCCACCAGCCAGCCAGTCAGCGACTTCGCTTGCTGAGCAACTCATGGACAAGTTTTTGGTGCGAATACGGTAAAAAAGTTGCGCAAACTAGTTTCGTTTCGCAAAGTTGGTGTTGTACGACAAGATACCAAACAACTTTACTTCTCCGATGACACAATTGATGCAAAATTAGAATTGACAATAAGGCGCTGAAAGTTTTGCTTTTTTTCGTACGAAACAGTGTCAAAACGGATTTACATGAAGAAATTAACATAAATAACCAATTTTCAAATTCGAAACGACAGTTCTAATTGAAGGATTTAATAAAAATTGCCCGAGGGGTTTTATTACAAGTTAGTGAAATCAGATATCTAAAGTACTTGAATTTTAGCTGTCTCCAACATTTAGACGTGCTCAAATGCACTGCTAATATTCACCGACTGTGGCCGCTGTAATTTCCATAAAACTTGTCGATAGTACCTTTTCGATGCGTCAACCATCGGAATATTTGCTTGCCGATTGATGTTTACGTGTCCGTCGCTGTTTCGTAAAATTTCCTCTTCCAAATACCACCGATGAGTTCTTTTGTTTTTCGAGCAAATTTCGATATACAAATTCGCAAAGTCAAATCGGACGACAAGCAATAATCAGTTTCTAATTCTTTCGAGAACCAATGAAATCTTCGTCGATCGTCGGGTATCCACGGAAAAAGTGAATAAAATTTATTGTCGAAATACTTGCAACTCATCATGAATACGAATTTGACTGGAATTTGATTGGCGAACGCAGCCAAACAGATTGCATCGAAGTCTTTCCTCGGCCTATAGTTGAACGTTTTTATGAAACACGGTTCTACCAAGTTGAATATTGGATGACGAACCGACGAATCGTTAATTTATGAACGAGGCTGAACGATTTCGATTCTTCGATTCCGTTGCATTTCGCTGTTTCTCCCGTTTCGTGCGCGAGCGATCAGCGTTTATTGCGACGATTTTCGCCGATACGTTGATTTTTATCAACGTATCGCGCTGAAATCGGTGTCGGCTTCCAACGTTGCCGAAAATCCGGGTACAAATCCAGCGTAAGCCACGGCTGATGCGCGCGATTTCGAACGCTGAACAACAATCGGAAGATCATTTTACGTATTTACTTAATCCGTTTTGATCTCGGCTATACTTCACGAAAGCAAAATTTCGACGAGCTCCCGCTTCTAAAGCGTATTCATCTGTAATCGCGCGATAGCTGTTTTTTATTGTTAACTTGCGAATTCGTTGATCTCGAAGTGACAAATCGGGTACGAACACGAATCATTTCCTCGAATGCCTCTGATGCCGAAAGATTTTGTCAAGTCTGGTGTCTTGTTTGATGACTTCGATGCGATTTATGAGTTCGTCGAGTTGATCCATCCACATGCTTCCAATACGATTGATGAAATCCGGATCGAGTTCTTCTTTCATCTTATAAAATAAATCCTCATCCAAGTCCACCATCGGGCTAGGACTGCGGACAAGGAGGCTGTTTTCACCTTGCATTATGTGATCTTGATTTTTGCTTTCATCTTGCACTTGTAGTTCTTCATTTTCCACTGGCACTGGCACTGGCACTTGTAATTCTTAATTTTGATTTTCCTCTTGCACTTGGAATTGCTGACTAGTGCCATCTTCCATTGCCATTTCTAGTTCCCGACCGAGTTCAGAATCTGTCGGGGGATAAATCGGATGCAGCACGTATCTTTTCTACATTACAAACATTTATAACTTTTTCATTTTCGCTTAAATTTTGCACATTTGTAGGCGATTTCTAACAGGTTTTGGGCGCAAAATTTGAAACGAATCTATTGACTGATTTTTAAGTTGTATATTTTTGTAATATAGAAGCACATATGTATACCCGTAGAGTTGATTCTATAGACTCGATGAAGTGCGGCTCGTATTGAAAGTTGGCTGATCCAGCGACATGAAATCTATATCCAGTCAAGTATTTATCCTCTAATTTTACTATGAATCTTTTATCCGTCGCCTTTGGATTAAAATTAACAATCCTCACGCCTTCAACTGGCTGGAAATCGGAGCTGATTCCGTACGACATCGCGATTGGTGACAGCGTTTTTGAATTGTCAATCCCGCTCGATTCATACGGTTCTCCAGCAAAAAAACCAACCTGTCCCAGGATATTGCTCGACTCCGAACGATGCCATGACGTATTTGTGCCCGTTATCAACATTTTGGAATCCATTTATAGTCGCTAATAAGTTTAAATGAGCTGATTTATCGCAGTGAAGAGCGCTTCGACATAACAGTTTATGATCGATTTGAAATCGAAATGTGTGTGATTCTTGATTTTTTTCAGCCATATTTGCTTTCATTTTATCAATAAAATAAAAATTGAAAATTAGTGGGGGTACAAATTCTTATTTCGTGAAAATTCAAACTTTTTACCGACTGATTTTCGTGAAATCCGTCGTGAATCGCATAAGAAAATCTTGACAGAGAATAAAATCAAATAGATTTGTGAGCATATCATTGCAAATTGAAATGCGTTTCAAGTTTGTGTCTCGAAAAAGTATGAAAAATACAAATTATGTGCTTCTATATGAATGACTTCTGGCTTATCAGCTTTTTGAATCAGTAAATCGGTTGCGATGCAGCGATGAATGGCTTCAGAATTGAGATTTTGAAAAAAAAATTGTCGCTTTCAAACATTTTAACATCAAGGTTATACGCTTTGATATCTTATGGAAATCCTTGCACGATTTGATTCTATATTTTTGCTTGTTGATTGGAAAATCGGCTTGTTGTTGATGCAAATACAGCTGCAGAACAAACAATTTTCCATGAATAACATTTCCGATTTACCATTCATGCAATTTGTTTTGAGTCTTTATTCATAAAAAAGACAACAAGAATAATGCTGCAGCCACAATCGAAAAGAGAAAATTTAATTGAATTTTTACAAGCGAAAATTGATGATTGTAGTTTTTGCAGCGAAAGTAACTTTTTCGAGCGGTAGACAGCGAATATTAATCTTTATCGAGTTTTTGTCAGTTTACAGCGATTTTTGCACGTTTTCGAGTCAGAAATGCAAAAAACAAATCACTTTTCCAGTTTCACAACAGTCTTTTTAATTTTAGCTAACCGAAACAAAAATTCAACAAGAAAAACAGAACAGGCGGTTCATAAAATGCACGCGGAAGCGAAGACGAGATCGATAGACGAAAAATTTTATAACATGACTTCAAACGAAAAAAGGCTTAAAATTTTTCAATAGTCAGCCAAGTTTTTGTTTTTTTATACATTAATTTACTATAACTGACGAAAAATGTGCATAATTCGAAAATAAATCAACGCAACGAGACCGTTCGACGAATAAAGGCGGGTCCGGGGTTGCCGTTTCCCCAACTCGTCTTGGAGGGAATTCGCGACCGGAAGTATTCGTCCACGTCGCCAGCGCCGGCGATTTCGGCTTCCTTCTTCCAAACGCTTCTAATCCACAAATCCGGACTCCATACGCCGTCGGGACTGAATAAGAAAGAAAATTGTGCTAGAAAAGTCGCTAGCCAGGACAATCTTTTTGTTTTTTACCTCAAGAACTCGTCGGATAAATGTTTCTTTCGAAGGAAGCTAACTCGATCGCCCGTTTGTAAATCGTCTTTTATTTTCAACATTGCATCCTAAAAAATCGCTGATTCGCCACTGTCTGAGTTTCGAAAAATAAAATGACTCACTCGATCATAACGATATTCGGTCGAACCATCGTCGTAATGAGGTAGTTTCACGTTGCTTGCTAAGTTTCGAAATCTATCCGGCGAATCACCATCGCCGCGCAACGATTCGGGCGTAGTCATCGCCGATCCAGCGCTCGAATATAAAACGCGTTTCGACGAACATCCGATGCTCGTGTTGTCGAAATCTCCGCTCGCATTTCGCTCGTATTCGTCCACGTCGCTGTTCGAATAGGACCGATTCTTGATCGACGACGGTCCTCGATATCGATGTTGTTGAGCGACCAAATCGACGCCGATCAAATCTGGACGATGGCCGTCGGTCGGCGACGGACGATCGGAAAACGAATTCGGCGTCGACGGCGGCGTGGAATACGTGGACGGCACGAAAACCGGCGCGTCAGCGTTCAACGGTGGACCAGTGGTGGTAGAGGGAAACGCCTTGGAAGCTTTGAAAAAGCCGCGAATCGGCGCCAGGGGTGACGTGGCGGGGGCAAAATCGGAATACACCTCGTTCGATTGCATTTGCATACGTTTTTTGGCGAGAAATTTCTCGTTTCGCAACTTGTCGGCGAACTGTTGAAGGGCCATCGTTTTTTCCAGCAAACTCATCATTCCATAATCGACGACTTCGGACGGCGACGCCGTCGAGCCCGTAAGTGTCGGCCAAACGGTGGCGGTCGGTCGCGGTTTGAAACTCATAATTCGAGCAACGTTAACGTGAAATTCTTAAAAACACGAAAATAACACAATTTTCGGCGTTCTCTTGGATAAAACCGTGTGCAATTTTGTGAATCAGAGGAAAATGAACAAAACTTACTCAGCAATGGTTATTAAACTAAAAATCTGTCTTTTCGGTCGTCGGGACCGTCGAAAAAGTAAACAAAATCGTAAATGGTCGATTTTTTTTTCGGCTGCAGCACGCACGAAAATCGAACCTAATAATTTGAAACGAGACAGTGAAGATTTATTGCTTGCGCAGCTACTTCTCGCGCAGCGGCAATGACGTAATCGTCAGTCGTCTGCTTTTTTTGTCATAAGCAGACGGCGCATTTCCTGTCGATAATTTCAAAAAGCATTGCGGAAACACACTTAAAGGGGAACTCTGGTCTCCTAACAAGTTGGTCTCAAATGATAGAGAATTGTTTGAAAATGAAAGTACTGGGTACTTTACACCCATGTATGAATCCACTTTACACGATAATTTTACTAAGGACGAAAGACCTTTTGTTGCTTCGGTGCGCAGGTACAAGTGCGTCGACTGCAAAGCTTGCAGACATTTCCGTGTGCCGCGAAAAATTACGTGTTTTGAGTTTTGTGAACGGAAATCAAATTAAAAACAGTGCTTTTCGACTTTTTCCTCAGAAATAATAGCCGAAATTAATTTTAAGCGTCAAAAAATTGCGTGCATAACGGCATTTAACACCGAAAACTGAAAAATCTGCAATTATTCTTCATTGCAATCATTCTTCAGATGAAGATGAGCTTTACGAGGATTTCAGATTTGTCCTACGATTTCGATCCTAGCTTGGATCAAGCTGAAAAGTTATCGAAACGTTTTAAAAGCAGCAACAGCGTAACATTAGGAGCACTTACTGAGTATGCAATGACCATTTTTTTGTATTGTTGGTACTTTTGTAGATGGAGTTATGTTTTTATTTTTAGTTTTAACAAAGTTCTTAATTGTCAGTTGGCTAGCGATCGTTTAGAAGCCAACAGCAGTGCAACGCAGCCACGCTATTGTGTCTGTGGGGGGACCTGTCAACTAATGCCAACGATTCGCGAGAACTTTTGCTGCAAGGAAATCGCTGATCAGTCACCTCTAATGGTAAAAATTGCAGCAAAATCGTCTGCACTGTCTTGCATATCGGAAAATGAAACCTTCAAAACAATCTGCACAAATCCAATGGTCTTTATTGCATTCTGTTAATAAAATTTTGCTTCTGATAATTTTGTTTCAATTGTAAAAATTGTTCTTTGAAGATAGTCAGCATAAATGCTGAACAATATGCAGCATATAAAGGTTATCCATATGTTCAGCCAGTGGCATCTCGGTAAGACTTTAGTTAAAATAATAAGATGTTTTCTTATACAATCTACTTCATCTGCAGAGAACTCAGATTCGCTGCGTACCGCAGCTTTATTTTTTGGATATTTGGTAAACTGGGCGCCTGCAAACGATTAGAAATTCCGGCATGTGCTGTACATAAAATTAGAGAGGTACATCTTCCCTGATCATGTCAATCTTTGTACTCTGCTGCATCAAACAGCAA